>JPYR01000252.1:32881-93682 GCA_000775305.1 Belgica antarctica
TTGATTGAATGTTCTCATTCTCTGGTGTTTTTAGGTCGTTCACCTCCACGCAAAACCACTGCGGATTGGAGGACCATCGATTTTCAGTACTTGCGGTCCTGGTACATAAACTCGACGGAACAAGGAATTTAGCCCACATCTCCAAACGAAAATTTCGTTGAACTCGTCGACTTGAAGCTGTTAGCTGCGGCCAGTGATGAACTTCATGTCGTGAAGTTGAAACTTATTGTCAGGAACCAAATGCTAGGTTTTTCTGGCCCAGAACGCTCCAGTTCCATCGGCAATTGAATAAAATTTGCGGAGCTCAAAACTTTTTGCACCTTCACAGTCAAAGCCTACTTTGGTTCCGAAGTATCCGATAACTCTATTTTTCGGATTCAAGCTTCGAAAACATCGAAAAATTCGCGAAACGCTATCTGGCCCACCTAACAGATAACTTTGCCGCCTTAAAAGCTTCAGAAGAACAACCAATAGCAGCTAATTTTTAATGTTCGAAAATATTCTTCCTTTATTATGAATTTTAACATTTCGTTTGCAACTCCTAGGGTTATTTACTGATAAACGGCAGCTTTACTGATTTGTGCTTTATTACTAAGGTTGCCGTTTATCATTAACTCACTCTAATATTGATATAAGGACGAATTCAAACTTAGGTAAGAAATCTTCTTTTTAAAGATTAGTTTCTAACTTAGATTTGAAGTCGTCCATGATTATACCTGAGTTTAGTTATAAGCACACAGTTAAAGCTTTCAATGAGATCTGCTAAATGCAATTAAGATGCAAAAATGGAACAACAGTAAAAATAGAGTAAGAAAATATTAATCCAAGGCAAAAAGTTTAGGCGTTCTCTGATTTAACTTCATAATTTGGGTTGAATCCACGTTCAGATTCTTCTCGGACTTTGAAGAATAGCGAGTAAATGCAAACAAATAGGTATCCGTAGAAAATTCCGCCAAGTAAGCCAAGTACAATTCCAGGAGCGTCAAACTTCAAGACATTTGCAGAAGCTAAAATCGCTGTGACTGCTAGGACGATAACCATTGGCTTGATTTTGTTGTGGTTGGGCTGGAAAATGTTGAAATAGAAAGTTGTTATTCAACTGGATTCTCCTTACAGTTGAAGTTCCCGAGACACAGAACCAGCCGACAACAGCAAACACAAACGAAAGCAATGCGCTAATCACCAGTGATATGATGATGACTTGGAAAGAAAAAGAATTAACACAAACTCTACGTCGTCACATCTTTCTTACATATTTTCATAGAAAAACAAGAATCTTCATCGAAAACTTGTTCGTTATCTTCCACCAACGTTTTTATGTCTTGGCAAGTAAGGATGGACAAAGCAACCACCCCAACAACAGACAAAACACAACACAGTGCGTTAATAGCAAGGACAAACCAACCCACGACCAGTCCTTAAATGACAAGGTCAAAAAAATCGATATTTTAATTAATTTGCCATATTAAACCTCCGGTCTCGAGCGTGAAGCACAGAAACTTTTCCGTTTTAAACATTTTTCTTGTTGCTGGTACTCAGTTGAAACCTGTTAGAAGAAAAACAGAAAACTAAAACAAGTACAATAAAAATTGTTCAAGCTTTTATAAACTAGAAAAAGCTTTAACCTCGTGAATAAAATTTCAGATTTAAAGGCACAAAGCTTTCAGAACAAGTTGGAGCTTAAGAAACAGTCCGGCTTTAAGCTTAGGTCAACAGACGTTTTGTACGTTCGAACGCTTGAATAAAACTAAACAGAGAAGTCTTCGCGAGAAAATTTTATTCATTAGAAAATTTGCTTTCGTTTCTCTCTGCTTACGATTGAAATGAAGTTCTCTCAAAGTTTCACTAACACAGCTAAAAGCAAAAAAGAAAATTCCAAATGTCACCCCAATCTGATCAATTTCAGCGAGTAAGAAGTAGAAGAAACAAAATGCGTTTGAAATTACTTCAAACAGAATTTTATGAATCAGAAACAAAAGCTCCTGAAGTAAGTTTATTTATTGAAAGTTTTTTGAAGTCTCATAGATAAATACAAAAATAGAAGTCGTGAATCAACTTGAAGCTTATTCACTAGGCTGTTGTGGTTTGCCGCGCAGTGCTGCTTTTAGTTTCTTCCTTAAGTTCGAAGAAAAATGAGCGAAGACAGAAGAACAAGTACCAGAAAACGCATCCAATAAGCAATCCGATCATAGTTCTGAAAATTGTGAATACAATGATGTTCAAGAAGCTAATGACAGTTGCAAGCGCCATTAAATCAACCATTGGCTCGATTTCTTTATGATTTCGCTGAAAAGTATTTTGAAAATTTTAATTGTTAATTTTAAATCAAAGCTTTTCTTACTTTCATTGTTCCATAAATGCAGAACGTGGCAACGATTGAAAATATTACGCTGAAAACTGCTCCAAGTACCAGCGTGGCTAACAACACTGAAAGAAGTTAAAATTAAAAACACTCATCTCGATTTGTCTTAGACTTACTTGATTTTTTTGATGAACAGCTGTCGGAGTCGAAGTTGAAAATCGGGAAAATTGTTTCCAACGTGGTTTTGTATCCTTCACATGTAAACGCCGGTAGAAACGCCAAAGCTGCCATGCAAGAAAAAGCCACCAGGGATCCTAAGATCAAACCCGTCCATCCAATGAAAAACCCTGAAGTCAAATTACTGTGAGTTATTGTGATCAACAATTGTAGAATAAATCGAACCGCAGCTATCCAACGTAAAACAGCACAGAAAATTCTCCAATCTAAACGATTTCTTTTCTTTTTTCTGCGATTTTTCGGAAGCATATCGATCTGAAATTGTGTAAACATTAACATCTGCTCGCTAACACAATGAAACTCTGCAGTTTTTGATGATAAATGCAGATGTGTCGCAACTTACAGTATGCTATAGAAGCACTGGGAGTACCTGAAAATGTTGATAAGAGAGATTTACTTGTGATATTAATCAACAAAGCCTGTTACTGACTGTAGAGAGGTCGGCGTTCATGTTCCTGACGATAATTATCGTCTAACAAAAGAAGGTTCACAGTCATGGCAGCACACATTGTGTAAACTTTTTTAAAATAATTTATGCAAAACGTCTGAACCAAGAAAGAGTTGAAAGAAAACTAACAAGCGAGTGAGATAATTTCGTGATGCGTAAAAACTTCGTTGGCGTTTTCCCATTTTCCATTCGCGAAGTTTGCTTGAACACTTACACGTATCGAGTCACTTTTTGAAAGTGTTTACCAATAAATTTTCACGAATACATACATGGCTTGATATAAGTTTGGTTAGAATTTTTAGATTTCAAAATCACGGCAATGACATGCTTTAGGATTTATTTTATAACAACATTATGTTGTGACAGAACTCAAGATGTCGTTGAGACACAGCTCAAGCTGTTGTTGGGTAGTAGCGGACGCCACGTTGATTTTCTTCTTTGATTTTTTGAATCAGCGAGCCGAGGCAAACGAAAAGATACAAGTAGAAGAAACCATAAATTAATCCTGACACAATTGCCTCCGTTGTCAACGCCAGGATCCCCAAGAAGCAGCAAGTGCAATTGATGGCTAACAAAATCTTCATTGGCTGGATTTTCGAAGGTTGGCGCTAGAAGAATGAAATTTAAAGTTTGATTAAGCAACAGTCTTAGTTTTAAACTACCTTTAATGTTCCTGAGATGCACAAATAGCCAATTAATGTGAAACCAATCAGAAATAGTAAAACTATGACTGCCACCACGATCATAACTGAGGAACGTAAACAAAGTGATTAGCTTTAAGACGGTTCAACTGCTTCAAAACCTTTACTTCCTTTAAACGTATGACACGTTTCATAAAAGTTTTGCGGCTCATATTCCTTCTCTTTGAGAAGTTCTTCGATGTCTTGGCAAGTCAGAACTGACAAGCTGACAACAACAGAGAGGGCAATGATCGCCCCAAAAAGGTTGATCAGCAAGGTCAACCATCCAATGAACAATCCTTTGGAGAAATAAATAAATTTTAAAGTGGATTCTCGATGATTGAATGCAATTTCAGTCAAACCTCCGAGCCGAAGCGAGAGACAACAAAGAAAGTTATTTACGTTGCACATCCTCGTGGTGTTATCCAAGAAAATTGTTTGCAAGTATTTTCAAGACACAAAGAAATAGCCTGAAGTTCAGATGCGATCACTTTTAATTCACGAAACTGTTAATTTAAATAGAACATTCAAATTTCTCGACGTGCCGAAGAAAACTAAGTCAAAATTGCGTTATTTTCGTGTGATTTGATATTATTCTCTTTTTTTTATACACTTTCGCGCTCAATTTTAGTTCATGAAAAATCAAGGATAATAATAGATCGGAAAGATATTTAGTATCTCCACTAAGTGGTTTTGAAAAATTAGGTGAAGTCTTTAGCTTGAAATTTGTTAATCACTTTATTACACTGTAGTTGTTGAGAAAAATTACTCTAATCTTGTTCCAGTTTCTAATGTCTCATGCTTTAATGCATTTTTAAAAGTTTGTATGACAAGTTTATGGACAACTTTGGTCGGTTTTTTCAAGATTAATAGCCCTAAGTGTAAAAGTTTCCTTAACAGACAATACCAAACTCGTAAGTTTTTAACAAGGGTCAGTCCAGCACAAAAGTAACAGCGAATTTGTGCACTACTAAAGTATTAAAGCCTATTTTATCAGCTCTCTGGGGCTTTCCAGTTTGCTTTGTCTTATCCCTAGAGCGTCCACAAACTTAAGATTTACAATTGTTACTTTATTGCCGGACCGACCCTACTTAATTAATATTGACTAGAATCAAGAAGTTTCTTATTAAAAAAAATTTAAGTAAAATATATTTATTAAAATACAATAATAAAGCTTTTAATTTACAAAGTTGGTCAATTTTAAGTAAGAACATGTTTTGAGATGAAAAGTTTTAATGATTATGTTTAGTTTAATATCTTCAACAACTTGAGTAGAAACTTTAAGTGACTTTTTGTAGTTTGGCATGTTAGACACGACGTTCACGATTAATGACGACGATCACCAATTAGATCAGTTGTTTTAACAATTTCTAACTTGGCGCTTTAATTCTTGTGTGGTGGTGGTTGATACGTCACATTCAATCCACGTTCGAATTCTTCCCTGAGTTTGTAGAAAAGTGAGTAAATGCAGATGCAGAGATACAAGTAGATGCAGCCACTAATTAGCCCCATGATCACTTTGAAGCTTGTAAACGCAAAGACGTTCAAGAAGCCAAGGACTGTTGCTATTGCCAACAAAATCACCATCGGTTTAACTCTGTTGTGATTGCGCTAAAATCGATATAGACATTAAAAATTTATACCTTTGGAACAAAACATATTTACATTCAATGTTCCGTTGATGCAAAAAGCTGCGGTGACGGCAAAAATGACATATAATATCGATCCCACCACCAGCATTATGACAAGTGCTGAAAAAGGGGCTTGCATTTAATAATTCACTTAACACTTTTTTCAAACTTACCGAATTTGATGCTAGAGCAACCTTCACTATACGAAACATCCTTAAATGTCTCCATGTTCTGGTCGTATACTTTGATCAAGTCTTCGCATGAAAGTGATGGCATAAAGGCCAAGGCAACCACGCAAATCATGGCACACAATATGCTAAGCACTAAGCTTATCCATCCAATGACGAGCCCTAATTTTAGATTATTTTAGCTTTTAGCGGAAATTTAAATGAAACCATCAAACCTCCGGTCTCCAGTTTAAAGCAGCACAGAAAGTTTTCAAACTTTAACTTCTTCTTATCTTTTTTTGGTCTTGTTGAAGATGATGAATCTGAAAATTCAAAAAAGTTTTCATCTGGTCACGAACACAGTCAAGTTTGCTATTTATTTTTATAGTTCGTGAACCGATTTCTGTCCGACTTTGAAAATAAAATACAAAGTCGACTATTTTAGGCTACTACAACTAACAATACGAAGTCGTGGCGTGGGACGAGTGCAACGCAGGAATATTCGCAGCAAACATGGCACAGTTTACTCTAGGATTTACAATTTAAAATAATATCCTTACAAAACGTCCGATTAAAGGCACAGTAAAAAGAGAACTGAGAGAGAAATTTTCCGATGCGTCGAAACTTTATCGTTTTGGTTTACACTGAAATGTAAACACTCGCACACAACGACGAAGATTAAATTGGTCACAACAATCTCGGCAAATCTTTGTTTCGTATGTTTTGTTAATAATATTTTGCAATCGTGCAGATTTATTTGATCAAATATTGGTTGGAAAGAAGATTAAAAGGGAAATCTTAAACTTTAAACGTTTAGCTGCGTGTTCACTTGTTGTTGTGAATTGTGGCGGGATAGCGGAAGACACTTGTAAAGAAGATGATTGAATGGTCAGCAGCCAGACTGTCTGGCTTTCAGGAGCTTTTATTGATCGACTGACACACAAACAATTGATTCATTAACTTCGGACTTTCTTTATTTTTTTAACTTTTAAAGCAAACTTAAGTTTAAGAAGATGCTTTTGCCTTTGCTACTGGAGGTAGCAAGGTTTTTGAGTAGAACTATTTCGTTTCATTTAAGGACTTATGAATGAAATTTTCACTTTGCAATCTCCAAGTCCAACCGAGCAGATACAATCCTGGCTTCGATCTTGATCTTCTCGTAGAGTGAATGAATGCAGACCCAGAAGTAAACTGCAATGACAGTTGCTACAATTGGAGCTATTTTCCAGCTGAATATTGATTCCAGGATAAGAAGAAAAATGAAACATCCTTGGATGGCTAAATAAGGCTGCATGTTTCAAAGAAAAATCATTGAACACTTTCACAAGTTATATATGACGTCATTGAACTTACTTTGATGTTTCGATATTTTTGCTGTAATCATAAAAATTCAATCAGCTTTGGAAATCATAAAAACCAATCAAATTACTGATTATGAAGTGAATATAATGCATCGATAAGACCAGAAGCTAACCTTATCGCTAATCACTTACGTGTTCGGTTCCCCTCACCAACGAAATTGAGATCCAGAGGTTCAAAAGCATGACACCACAAACTACCGCGAAAACGATGAAAATTACTGCGATAAAAAAACGAAATCGTCACAGTTCTCGTTACAACTAGCAATTGTAATTTGTAAACTTACTGACAATAGGAATTTTGACATCATCTAGAACCCTGAACCTGAAGTGAACATAATGGACAATATCGTCGAGCGCGAAACAGAGATACGCAAGCAGTGCCAGAATCGACAGCAGACTCGCGAAAATTCCGCCAAATCCAATTAGGTACCCACCCGTCTCGAGCTTCAAGCAGCAGCAAAACTTGTTGAATGTCAACATTTTGTCATGAGTTCCGTTTCAGTGCCAGTGGCCGACTGATAAGACTCCAGAAGTATCGATTCGCTATCTGTTCTGATATGTTATCAATGCTTCGTGTTAATCAAATAAATTCTTTCTCAAAACGGAAGCTTTCAACGAACTTTCAGTTCAACTTCAAGTAAGAAGTTACAAAACGGAATGAAAAAGAACATAAATTTATGTAGAATGTAGAAAAATAAGCTTTTGTCGCGATAACCCACGCAATCTATTTTGGTGTTCTTCTCTAAGCTCGATGATGATTCCACCATTAAGCTTGGGGAGAACTCAAGTTATTCGCTGTAACTAAGAATGTAAAAACTTCCATACAAAGCAAAGATAATTTTAGAAAACTTTTTATTTCATTTAAAAAAAAGAAGTTAATAAAATGTAGAAATTCAAAGGTAGCCAAAAATAAATGTCGTTGACTCTTTGGCGCAACGAGATTCAAAAAAATTTATGAAGTGAAGTGTTAATGAGGCACTTTGAATTCAAGAACACGTTTGCTGGCTGAGATTTAGACGATTCCCGATCCACCGGTGCGGACATACAGAGAGTACACGCAGAACCAGAAGTAGGCGTAGAGGATAGCAGCAACCAGTGACGAAGCGTTGCTGAAGACTCCGAGAATAAACAAGAAGACGAAAACTCCGTGGATGATGAGATATCCAACCATTTGCCCAGCGTTTCCCTACAAAAATGCGATTAATTCGTCGTAAACAACATATTCTGAGTCATCAACTTACGCTCTGAGCTCCCAACAACAACTGATATGAGAAGTAGCAGTAGATGATAAGCAGAACAAGCATGATGATCGCGCCAGTGATGCCACTGCCAGCGGAGATGCGGAATGGGAAGTACCGGCTGAAGCTGTCTCTGTCGAAGATCAAGCCACTGATGACACCGATGATTCCAAGAATCGAGATGATCATGCCCCACCAGGACATGATGATGCCTCCGATTTGTAGTTCAAAACAGAACAAAAACTTTTCTAATGCGAATGCCATGTTGTCCGCGACTTTTGTTTATCTGCAAAAAAGGAAATTTTGTAAACATTCGATGATTGCTGAGCGATAAATGGAGAGAAAAACGTTTCATTTTGGAGCTTTAGTCACCCTTTATGGCAAATTAGGGCTTGCATTTGCACTCGCTGAACGCATAGAAATATTTTTGGAATATAAGTCGAGGTTTGGGCGTTGTTTCAACATCTCGTAAACATCACATCATGTCTTTTTTTAGACGCGGTGATCAGAAAATGTTTTTTTGCGGCTTCACTGCCGAACAAACTGCTGCGCACACACACAAGCGGACGCAGAAAGGTTGGAAAAGTGTATCACAAGATTTATTGTTCCAAACACATGTTGATCATTACTATGACTTCCACAGATCACGTTTCACTTTTCCACCGGAACATGCGCGTAAAGTTACGGCGAAGACGAAAGTCGGCCGATCAAGTTCCCACGACAAGCACTTACCTATTGATATGCTAATGAACGGCGAACCAAAAATGGAATTAAATTATTTTCGAGGAAAAACGTTTCGAATCGACTGGAGTGTTCGAGCGCTCGCACTATAATGACTGACTTTACAAGCGGGCACGTTAATGTTGGGAAAGAATATCGTAAAAAACAGAAATAGCTTCAAAAGTTGGAGCGAGTGTTGTTGAGGTTTAGCAAAACTTGTTTGTGCCACGATGAGCGTCGATAATCTGGCAACATTTTTTCGGTTCTTTACGAACACAACAAAAGGAACCAAACGTTTGCTTGTGGGTTGACTGGCAGGCCGCCCTTCCACAAGCTGTGAGACATCATTACGAAAACAAACACTGCAACTTTGAAGTGTTTCATGACACAGTGCTGCGTATATGAGTTCCCGTGGCTTCCTGAGATGTGACGCAGTGGCATCAATTAAGCCGAAATGTATTGCGTTCTGCACGTGTGAACAGCGTTGAAGACTTCCGGCTGTTTTCAGACAGCACTGAAAGTTTTCCTGTTTGTCGGTTTCGGCAGCTGAAACGAAAATGTTCCACAATCTGGTCGGATCGTGAACTTTCACTGATAAAACAAATTTGTTTTAGCTCATTAAAGCCAGGACATGTAACATTGAAGCTGTTTAGCTTTATTTGAGTTAAAACTCGTACATTTTTGATCACATTGATAACATTAAATCTTGAATTAAATGCTGAGAGAATGTTTGATTTGCTAAATCGTTTTGTCGGTATTTTTTTTCTGGTGCTGCATTCCTTATCAAAAATATAAAAATAACAAACAAGTTAGATGAGAAAAACATTTAAAGATGACATCACATGCGATGACATCAATTTTCCATTCGCGTTCCCTCGCAATTCGTAGTCAGGTTGTACCGTGTTAGGAAAATGCTTGCTGGATGACCTAATCAGCTTCTTGATCGGCAAGGACGGATGCTTCAATTCGCGTGTACAGCGAGTAAGTGCAAATGAAAAAATAGATAAGAAGAACGACGAGTGTCAAAACTGCAAACAGTTGACCCGTTGAGAATTGGATGATGGCGATTATAAGTGTAAGCACAATGGTGGTTCCAAGCACCCCCAAAAATGGAACGATTTTGCCTTTGGACTTCTGTTGGAGAGATTAAAACAATAAAAAACTCGATAAATCGATAGTCAAAGCACGTCGATCCTAGGAATTTTCGTTTTCAGGTGTCAATTACTCGTTTTGTCAACATGTTTTCCACCAAACGATGAGTTTGGCCTTGGATATGCGCGGAAACGCGCGCTGAACAAACACGCTTAATTGAGCAACCCGCAGATTTTGTCTAATCGGATTTGTGTTAGCCACTACGCCGGACTTTTCGCCTATTTAAATTAAATTTATTATGAACGGTTATCACACATTTGTGTGAGTGAATCAGTCATGACGTCACACATTGCATCATGACAAGTGATGAATCGATCAATTACGAAGATTAACCAGCGTCTTCTGTTGAAAACGTGTCGGAAAGTGTAAATTCCAAGGCCAAGACGCATGTGAACGATCTGTGTCGAATTGTTTTTGGCTGTGAATTTTGCCGGCAACAAAATTTTCCATTTGTGGACATCAATTCGCAGCGATATGTCATAAATGATGTATCCATTAATTGGATTATCGTCGCTGTTTGCTGACTGTGTTGTGCAAGCATCATTTTCAGCTTAGTAACAGTGGAAACCATGAAAATTTTCCTTTAAATGTTTCAAAGACTTGCACGTCGCAGCGAAATCAAACAACACACTCTGTTATCATCTACACCAGCAACTTACTTGACTAATTCCTTTAATAAGAAGAATCGATGACGCCAACAAGGCAATTGATAACGCCAACAGAATTCCGGCTATAATTTGCGGCGCTGTTAGTTGGAGAAAAACGAAAAACTTTGTTAATTAATCGAATTGAGTTTAAAAATAGCGACTAACATGACTTGTGCTCGTTAAGCTTTTGAACCATGTCATTTTTGTTGTCTGAAATTTCTTTAGCAATCTTGTCAAAGTCTGATGTAAGGTAGATCGAGATGAAAATGCAGGAAATTAATGAGATTACGATGGACAAGGCACCGATGATTCGACCGCCCTTCTTGAGATTCCAGCAGATGCAAAAGTTGTCAGGCAGCCCGCAATCCGACATCTGCGTGAAGAAATTGGACGAAAATAGCTACAAACATTCCTTTCATCTTTGCAACAAGTTTCTGTTTTCATTCCCGCATAAAACTCACGCAACCGGGAACAAAAGAGAGCGAAGAAAATGAGAGATCGACAAGCTAAGCGATTAAAATTTTTCTCTCGAATTGAATTCAGCGGTGAACACAGTCTTGAGTCATTTACATTTTCAACGAACTTCAACACAGATGTGACTAACATAACTATCGGCATACATTTGAGGAATATTCGCTGTGTGCTTGTGAAATTAACTTCGGTCGCTATGAAACCAGAAACTCCGTCACGGAGGAAAATTGGCGTTCAAACCTTTTTCACGATTATTTGTCACCCTTGCCTTGCCCCAAAGTGTGAACGCTGTTCAAATCACTGTTCTCAACACGATGAGATTTAATGAAAGGCGATTTTCGGCCTGGTTTATTTTTAACACCGAATTTTAGACTGTACTGAATGATAAAATGAAATACTAATGCAAGCAACAACTCTGAGAGTTCATGCGTAGATGATGAAGAGAATGAACGCAGAGCGCAAAAAAGATATCGTGAAACATTTGTTCCAGCGTTGTGTCACTCTTCGGAACTGTGAACCCTCTTCTCGGTGTGCTCGGCGGTGGAAAAACACATTTGTTTCCTTTTCGGCGCCACAAGTCTGGCAATTCCCATCCTACACTGATAGGCAAGTCGCGACGGGGAAAGTAATTCTCCATCATTTCTCAAGTTTCCGATTAGGACACGTAGGAGAGCGTACTGGAAAAATACCAACGTTTATAAGATTTCTACAAATTTCAGCTCGTTTTGTCTGCAATAGCCAGCTCAGACTTGATTGACTGTGATTGGTTTCAGAAGTTTGGATTTTTAGAATTTTTATTCGTAATTTTGTCATAAGAATTCTTAAAGCTGCTTATTCATTCAAAAAGGGATTGATTGATTGATTGCCTTTTATTACACCCCAAGATTTTGCAATCATTAATGGGCCATTCAAAAAGGGAGAGACATCAAATTGCAAACCAAGCAATTTTTAAATCAGTTTACTGTTGACGAACATATTGCAGGTTTGATAAAGAAGCTTGAAGAAGCAATGACAACAATGAGCGATGTTAACAACTGAATTAAAGGCTATCAAGAAAAACATAATTTGGCTTACTTCATGACTGAACTGCATTCTACAGATTTTAGAAGTATCGTTGTTTCTGATAAAACACTAAGCAAAGTTGTACGAGACTTAGAAATGGTAACAAAATCGAACATCAGTTTGAATCAGTGCAGTTCCGTTCTAAGTGCCTTCAAGCAGTGGATCTTCAAGCAGTGGAACGTCCCTTCGAAGACGTTTACTTAAAAAACTTTAAACTATTATCATCTCATATGAATTACAACAGCACCAGTTAGTTGACTATGTTGTGTACAAAATAAGAACCATGCGATTGAACCTTTACACCAATAGTACAACGACTACCAATTATGATGAACGCTTGAATTTTTTTTTGTATGGGAAAATCAAGATAACAAAAACTTGATAGAAGGCTTGTTAGCTGGTCAGTCGGTTCAAGTATGGGTCAGCATTTTCCGTAGTCCAATAGACAAAGATGCCATCAAGTTCAATTTCGTTGGAATAATTTCAAGTCCAGTGAAATAAGAAATTGAAAAGACACTTTTTAGATTTGAAGTGAACGCGAAACATTTAGGAAAATCCCACTATCGGTACAAGTTTTATGTCATAAGCAGCGACTGTCAAGCAATTCAATGTTTTTTTAGGAAGAAAGTCAGTGAAAAAGCGGCATTGATTTTGGATATTCAGAGCTTTACTTACTTTCTCAGATTCAGTTTAAAATTGATCTTGTCAGGAAACTTTATGACGTTTGAATCAAATTGAAATCAATTGAATTTTTAATTGTGTCACTCAGTGACCAAGAGAACAAGATGTGCATTAAATGGGGTTTTCCAGACAATGGATTTTGACAAAAAATTTAGTAAATATAGATATATTTACTAAATTTTTTGTCGAATTGTCTTTTATTTGAAATTTCCACGTGTTTTTGGGCGTAAAGGTCCAAGTTTTGCACATGGTCGTAAAAAGTCGTTATAGTAAACGACAAAAACGCCATTCGACAAATCGAACCGATTTAACTTTTATTTCTATTAGACAAATATTCAAAACGCCCTGGGTTTTTCTCGTTGAATCCATGAATCAATGCAAAAAGGCACTAACAGGTGGAAAACAAGGCAACGATTTTTGTTCACAATGCTTTTTTGTTAGGGGAATTTACACAAAATCATTGAAATGTACAAGTTACGAATAATGGAACCGTTAACCAAACTACTTTTTGAACGAGTTTTCCATGAAGCACTGACTTTATTTAACCATGATAGCGTGGACTCATCAGAATTTCATATCAGACATTATTTGTGGCGTAATTGATGGTTAATCCGTTTTTGAACTCTTCTTGGACTTTGAAGAATAGCGAGTAAATGCAAACGAACAAATATCCGTAGAACAATCCGTTGAAAAGGCCACCAACGATTCCGGTGCTTGTGAATGATAAGAGATTGATTAAACTGCAGATTGTGGCAACGGCAAGCAAGATGACCATTGGCTTGATCTTGTTGTGGTTGCGCTACAAGAAACAAATTTCATTAAATTCAGAATTATTGCAATCACAAAATTCTTACGTTTGATGTTCCAGAAACGCACAGCCATCCGATGACAACAAATCCAATTGCAAAAAGCGCAGCAATGAAGAGGAAGACTACGAAGACTGAAAAAACAATTAGACACGCCTTTCGCAAGAACATTCCACTCAACTTACAGGTTTTTCCAGATGCACAGTTTTCGTCGAACTTCTCGATAACTTCACCATGATTAGCTTCTCTGATGATCTTGTCCATTTCGGCGCATGAAGTGATTGCCAATCCAACTGCTGCGACTGACAAAGTCAGGAACGACAAGGAATTGAAGATCAAAGTCAGCCAACCGATGACATAGCCTAAAGAAAACAGATTTTAAAACCGTTTTTCGCACATTTTGATAACAAACCTCCGGTCTCGAGCTTCAAGCAACACAAAAAATTCTCAAATTTAAGCATTTTTCTAAGATGAGTCAAGTTTTCCTATGATATAAAATAAAATTTTGGAACGTCAATTTGATAATATAATTTTTATGTACAATGAAAATTGAAAAATTCCATCTAACCTAGAACTTCAATTTCACAATATTTGAAATTTTATCTCGATAAAATGCCACTTGCTTGAAATTTACGTAAAACTTACAATGCAATAGAGCTTCAGCTAATAACAGTACAACTATACGCTAACGTCAGATTTCAAATTGATTTTGCAGGCACTTCTTGTTAGCACAGCGCCTGACAATAACCTAAAATAATTTTTTAAATCTCGTTATCCATTCACAAATCTGAAATTGCTAACAATCTAAATATAAAAACTATGAACTGGGGTCGATTGTGCACCTTAAATAATCGTGGATGATAAGCGTCAAGTTTAACTCACAAATGCTTTTTCCTACCGATGTGCTAATGCACAAACAAACGTTATGCCCGTATGTCGAACAGCTTTACAGGATTAGTTGAATTGGTCCTACCTGACCTGGCAAAAAAATACATTATAATGGTCACTTGCTCTGCACGTGCTTTTACAATATTCACCTTTATGCAACACTTGAATCTACACTTTTAAGATACAATTCTTATTGATGGCCCTTTGGCTTCTTACAAACTTCAAAGAATAAAATTTCAATATTTTTTTAAGATTTCTATAATTTTAACTTACAACAGTTTGAGAGTATTTATATTGCTAGGAAAATGGTTTTCCTTCAAGAGAAGACAACAAACTGACTGAGCTAAGAACATCAAAGTACAAGGTCTGATGTTTACTTGTTAAAATTGTGAGATTTAAATTAGATACTCGTCAGGTTTTAAAATTTTTGGTGGCAATTGTTTCCTCTCTTTCAGTCTCTTTCAAAAGTGATTTGAGAATCTCAAGTAATTTAAGCAAGCGCCGGTGATCTTGATGAACTCTCTGTTCATGGAAAAAAGATAAGAACTCAGTTTGTGAGCCAAAATTTGGCAATGTCGCCCAGTGAATATCAAATACATAAAGTGAACACCACATACATAACGTGACCGAAATGATGAATCCAAAATTAGTGAACACCAGCTATATTCGTAGTTAGATTAGACAAATTCGATTATTTATTGAACGACTTGAGAAAGCAACCGGCACGAGACAATCATAAAGTTCTTTTCTACTTGGTAAACCGGAACCGGAAGCACAGAAAACCAGAGTGAATAGCAAAAGCTACCGAGAAACAAAATCTCATTTAATTTACACCTTGCGCAACAGACACCAGGACACAGTTTGTTCTGGATCGGCAGTCGAAGTTTGTAGCAATTCGTAGCAATCTACAACGCTTGACAAGAAACTTAACCGAACAATCAAAAATCGAACAACAATCAAAGAATTCAAACGCCTTTCGTTGTTTCGGAGTAGGCAGAACGACTGTATTAAAACAACTGCAACAACTGTATTGGCAACTATAACAACAAAATTTGCACAAGAAAATTTGGTGTTTTTTCATCAGACACTGGACTAGTGCTACTTAATTTAAATTAAATTCGATCACACATTGAATCCCTTTGTCCTCGAAAATTATTTTTTGACTAACAGTAGTCCAACTTGGTTCACTATCGAGGAACAACAAGACGAGATCCTCTTGAGAAAGGTAGCAAAGAAGTCAAGGTACTATGTACATAAAAAGGATGTTGTGTTCATTTGGGGATGTTATTAGAAGCAAAAGTCAATCAATTCAATATTCATTTTAGAAGAAATCTAATGGTGAAGCTATTGAGATGAACGATGTTTACAAGAAGCTTATTTCTGGCAATATTTTGTTAAGTCCATATGTAAAGGGAACTTAAACTAACAGAAACATCAAAAGCAAGTTCTTTCGATGAACTTCAAATTTTTAGTGACAACGTGGAATTGGTGTAGCAGTTACTTGAAAAGTGAAACTAACCACTATGATGTTGAACGTTATTATCAAGTTGACAACTCAATTCCATCGTATGATGTTGAGTTTGAAAATAGCATGCATGCTCAAGCCAAAACCTGCTCCGTTTTCCGATGTTGTAAGATTAGAAAGTTATCCTTTGAAAAAACAAATTCATGCATTGTGGTCCGACTTTTAATCAAATGAAAGTTATGCAAATGGCCAACAAGATTCTTGCAGAAATGAAACGCACAACTCGAACGAAAACATGTTTGTTGCACAAAACTTGACAGAAGTGAACCACACTTTGTTGCTCGGTCACCTTCTTGCATCATTCAAATTTAAGAAGAACAAAAATTTAATGACAAATCAATGTGTAATCGATAATCAAAAAAGAGAACTTGAAATAAACGAGTTGATAAGAAAAGTTTTTGCATGGTTGGAACTTGATGAAATATAATAATGATGAGTCATGAAGAAACTGTGTCTTTTAACGATTTTATAGATAATATAATTTACACTTGATGTCTAGAATTAAAGAAAACGAAAGAAAACAAAAAAAAAATACAAAAATGTCAATTACAATTATTTTTATTTTAGCCAGTTAATAATTTAGCTATAAATTGTCACAGTTTGGCGATGTAAAGAAAAGCAAAAGTTGTAACAAATAAAATGCATGAATTTAAAAATAGTTTAGACGATTCAGTTCTTCTTCTTTGAATTCACAGTAGAGCGAGTAGACGACGATCAAGACGTAGGCAGTCATGGCTAAAACAAAAGATCAGATTGATTAACTGCTGTTGTCTCATGAAGTTTTGTGTAGTCAGCGATTATTCAAATTTCAAGGCCACGTTTCAACAAGTTACTCAAAACTTTATGAAAACTTTGCTTTAATTTCCAAACCAAATTTCTCGATTCCACATTTCTGTTCTTACCAATCATGAAGTTCAACAGCAAGAACCACCCGACGCCAAGGTTGTCGATGAACTCAGGCAGCACTTCCAGCAAGATGACCAGCATGACAGTCTCGAACAGGGCGAAGATGTAAGGCAGCAGCAACTGGGACTGGCGCTTAAAGGTGCCGTAGACAAGCAACGCGGAAGCGATCAACAAGAGCCATCCAAAAAATATCATACAAATGTTGACACCGAGCACCGCTGTTTAGTCGGCGAAGATGAAATTATAAAAATAAACATTTTTTCATTGCTTCTCGCTTCAGATTAATTTTCAAAGCGAAATTTTCTTCTCACTATCATTGATCTCGTCCTTTTTCTCTTCTAGGGATATGGCAGGGTCATCATCATGTTCATCCTCGTCCGTCGTTGACTCCGACAGGGTAGACAGTGTTGTAGTTAAAAAGTTTGTCACGTTCGTCTCGCCCGAATCGTCATCTAAAACAATCCCAGCAATGAATTTTCACAGAATTTTTTGGGAAATCAGCGCTGCTTGCCTTGAAGATCCATGTCGGGTGGGAAAACCAAGATTGTGAACATTGCCAGGACGATCCCGATGACCGCCGCGGCGTACCCGCCATACGACAGGTTGAACAACGCTGCAAACTTCTTAACCGTCAGCATTTTCACTGGTTCCGAATGCAGTTACACAACACGTCCGCTAGTTAACTCAATGATAACGAATGACCGAGTGAAAAGTAAATGAGAAAATCGTCTTGAAATCGAGGGAATGAGAGAACAGCAAGCGAAAATCATTTTCGGGGCAGATTGGAGCTAAAAATAAACGGAAATTGACTCTATTTGCCTGCTTTCGTGTTCACTTGTGCAGAATCGCAGAGACGAAATTTACTTTTCCTTCAAAACGATTTTCTCGCGCGCGCCAGAACTCGAAACTCGACTTTTTTGTTTCTTCATTAGTGTTTTATTTTATTTTTTTGTTATAAACAGCGGAGATCATCAACGGCCGCGGTAGTGAGAGATTAGTTGCTCTTGCGTGGTGCGAGTTCTTCGAAGCAGCTTCGTAAATAGATGTAACTTTTCTTCTGCGGGTTGTAGAACTCGTGGCCCTAAAAGCATGGAATTAAGATTAATCGACCACTTGTTAATCGTGAGTTCACTTACCTTTGACCAATCGTAGCCGACTGCATAAGCGAAGATTTGACCGCCAGCGCTGAACGCGCACTTTGTGATCGATTGGTCTAACAACTCGGAGCTCTTCAACTTGGTTCGAGCGTCTTTGTCCCAGAAGCTGAACGTGCCGTCGGATCCGACAGTCACCAAAGTGCCGTGAAGAGGATGGAAAGCGATGTCATTAACAGCGTAGATATCCTGGAAGTTGGCGGCTCCGTTAACTCGGTGGCACTTGAAGGTGAAGTTGTCTTTGGGGTTCACCGGGTTGAGATATTGGATGGCAACGCGTCCTTCGATGGATCCGAGCGCATAACCGACCGGTGTTTTCTTTTTCATGTCGTTGAAGATGGCAACGCAACGGTGCTGGTATTTAAGCGGGCTCTCATGGCGTTTGAACTCTTGCGGTTGGTTCTCGAGTGAGTAGATGATAACGTGACGGTTGGCTGTGCCGACCACTGCCATTGGGTATTCTACGTCGGCGGTGTAGCATCGCTCGGGCAGCTGGAACTGAAGAATCGGATTCTGCTGTCGGAGATCCCAGAATTTCAGCATTTTATCCCATCCACCTAAAACCATCGAGAGTTGTTATTCAATGTCACACAAAATTATACAAGTCTTTACCAGTCATCAAGCACGTGTAGTTTGGAGCCTTCACCCAGTGGCACGTTTTCACAGTCGCGTCGTGAGCTGCAACTTGCATGACTTGATCGGCGGCTAAATCCCAAACCTTTGCTGTCTTGTCTGCTCCAGCGATGAACGCCTTTGTTCCGTCGTCATGCCATCCCACATCGAGCACTGGTCCTGTCATCGATTTCATCGCTTTCGGAATGGTTTTCCCGGTGTCTTCAACTTCCCAGCATCTGACCGAGCAATCCCAACTGCCGGCTAGCAGAAAATTCTTTGGTAGTGACGTCGCTGGCGAGAACTTGAGTGCGGAGATGGAGTCGTCAGGCGGCGAGGCCACCTCGATGTCTTTCATCGGATTTGGTTGTGACATCGGCTGTTGCTGGGCAAACATGGCGAGATCTTCGTTGGATTTGAGTTATCAGAGGCGAGTTTATGCTGAATCGATGGTCGATGAGGTTGTGAACTCAGTCGGCGTCGAGAATATGACGAATGCCTGCTGCTATTTCAATAGTTTTAGAAATTTAAATAAATCGCTTGATTGTTTACTTTTTAAACGAGATCAGCAATCCCTAGTTTCTTTACCCCTTTTCACTCATAAATTTCTCTTCCCCTCGAAACATGAGCTTCGACTAGGATTCAAATTTCAAAAAGCCGTTAAAAAATTACAAAAATATTTTAATTGAAACCAAATTGCCCAATTTTCCGCCGTAACCGCTAATAAATCATGTATACACTTGGAAAAAGCAGTTGTTTAATACAAAAATATATTATTAAACTTTATTTCATTCTTAATTGACTCGCTCGTTCGATGAAATCTTTAAAAACAGCAAATTTTTGTGCTTATAGGTAAAAACAACGTTTTGGTCTCTTATGGAATAGCTTCAAGCTTGTTCTTAAAGTAAATTACGCCAAGGCAGAATATGGTGGCAGGCTGTCGTGCAGATCCTTTGAGGCCGCCTGATTGTTCTGGCTCATTTCGTTCATCTGAAGTTGTCGCTGTTTTTCTTCAGTTTTGAGTAGCTGGTAAAGCGAGTACACGCAAAGATACAAGTAGACTTCGACGGCGACCAGGCAAGAGATGCCCAGGACGGTCGCGAATCCCTCGAGAATGCTTTCGTGATACAACAGCATCTCGAAACTCTTTGAAACTGCGGCGAGAGATGAAAAGACGAGGCAGGCAGCTTCACAAACCAGCCACGGCATGACAAACATTGAGTTGCGCTGTGAAAAAATAAAATTAATTATTGCTGCCACTTTCAGAGTCAAGGCCGACAACGATAACCACGGTTTCGTGACTTACTCTAATTGCACCCGTTATGAGAAGAAGCGATGAAATCAGAGTCACGCAATTGACGATTAAATTGAGTGTCAGCATTGCATACATTCCTAAGTGTGGCGAGAGAAAGACAATTTTTAGAAATTCGCAGTTAAGTTTGGGGACTTGTACGTGTATGTAGTCACTTAAGAAAGTTTTCTTGTTAACAGAAGCTTATCTATAATTTTTTCTAGGCTTCGGAAGGGTTTTCAGCTTCCAGTTGACTTTCTTGGAAGTTTCAAATCTTCAGAAATACTTTTCAACGTGATCAAACATCCGCAACTTCCCGAAGAACTAATCTCCCAATTACCTCTTTCGATGAACATCGCATCTTCTTGAGTCATTTCTCCGCCGTGACGTCGGAACACCGACAGATGTGTCTCATTAAGATTCTGGAGCGCATAAGTCTCCGTTTCGTTGCGCAAGTGAGTCATGATGACTTCGACGTTTGCTAGTCCGAAGATTGAGATGACCATCACGAACAAAGACTCCACGGCCCCAAGCCAGCCCAAGATCATGCCACCGGTCGTCAGGCGGAAGAAGCAGCAGCATTTATCGAACAGCACCATCTTTCCACTCGAGTTAATTTGTCTTTCAAGGCCTCAAATATCACTCAATGATTAGTTTTCCTTTCTGTAACAAGAGCAAGAAGATAATTTGTAATGGCTTGTGACAGATCTCGTTATTGACATGCTGTGTGTGGATCACGGTAATAAGAAGACGTTGATGAGAGACGCTGACGTGAACCGTTTAATAGCTGTGCCTGAGTGAACGGAAGTTGTTAAAACTTCACATTTTACATCCACATCTAAGCCTAATTACGATTTGCCGGTCTTCGACTTACAAAAAGCCGATTTAGCGTATGCGATATGAATCACTAACTGAGTCCCCTAATTGCAATGTCACGGACCGAAACGCTCTGCCACCAAAACCATACGACTTCAATTTCCAATTTGACTTCAATCACGTGTCGTGATCTCGGTGAAATTTTCTCCATATGTCTCGTTCCAAATTTATTGGCCGAGGACCGCCCAGACTCAAAATGTGCGACGCGAGAGTGAGAAAAAGTTTGTCGAACAAAAGCCAAGCTCGTGACGTCGTTTTATGGCACAGATACTAACGATTTGTAACTGACAAAAACTGTAATCAACAACAATCGGCTTGGCTTACGTAGGAATTAGCGAACAACGTCAAAAAACACAGAAATTGTGAAAATTGTGAAAAACTTTTTAATGAAAATGGCTTTTGTTGACAATTCTTTTGTCCGTAATGTAAGCGGTTGCAGTTAAAATTGATGAAAGGTAAAACAAAGCGTGTAGACGAACGCCATGGAACGAGACAGTTCAACATAATTCATCGTCATCCGACCCGTGAGCGATGGATTGCGAAAGATTCCAGCATTTTCTCTGGCGAAACGAATCGTGAAAAATGCAAAGAAAAAATAAATAACAGTTTCCATTATAACTGTCCGATCAAATTTATTTTCTACAGCATATTTGCTGTTATCTTCGTTCATCTTGCTTGGGTAGGCTGCGGAGATGACGTCGAACGCCGGGTTTTGCCAGTTTTGACTGGTTTGAAGTTGCCAGGAATGTAATTTGCGCCTCGCTTGAGGCGAAACTTAAACAAAGACGAGCTGCTTGACTTGCCTGTTTCTATTCGCATAAGCCACGTATGACTCGAAGGCAAAGCTCAAGGGAATTCCACGCTTTCTTAGTCGATTAAATTGTCTACAAAAGCCGCAAAAACGAGTTGTTTACCGGTTCACACCCAAATCTATGTTATCAAGATTATATTAAATGCTTTGCTGCCCACCGAGGCACCCAGTTTGCGTTTCTTTTCCAAAGTTCATGAGTATATTTCACTCAAAATACGTCATCTCGCAAGAAGCCTTCACAAGATGGTTCGAGAACACTTTTCTTATCGCGTTTCTCCAAGGAATTGAGTTAAACAGGGCAGAATTTATATATTTAGACAAGCTCAGCCTCAGCGAGTGAACACAAGTAAACGTGATAAAAATTGTTTATGTGCTAATTGCATGATTGTTTAATGGCAAAAGAGCTTTGTCGTGCTTGCATGACTGTAAGCTCAGCTTTTTGCGATGTTCCTGTTCGGCGAGAATCTTTTGAATGTCAAAACGCTTTGTTACGCCACGACAGCCCGACCACCGGCCTGATGAGCTATTCTTCGTGATTTAAATCAAGATTTGGCGACGACAATTCGGTCATGAGTGCGAACATACGAGCGATGTTGCCATTGGACTTCTCGAAGGCCGACCGATCAACGACGACACGTTCAGCTGGTTTTCAGGTTTTTGGCCCTCACTATCTGGAGAGATGGACTCGATATTCGAACATTTACACGCGAGCGGCGAGAGGAAAAGACAAATTAACTGAAAATTTCATCGCGAGATAGGCGAGAGATGAAAATTCCTCTCACATGGCTCATTCAATTTATAAATAAACAAAGCCTGAGAAGCGTTCACATCGCGAAAGCTGAGTTTCTTGCACAGATTTGTGTAAAATTGAACACTGAACTGAAATTGTTCGCATTGTGCAAGGCTTTTTTCGTTAGTGGGTCACATCGGGTTGTTGTCTTTGCTCGAATGAGTACCGTCGGCAGTTTAAACAGACTTAATTACGGTCTACACGACTAATGAACTAATCCCCCGCGATTGTTTGAGCGACTAAGCAATTGTTTCGCTCGCTTGGGTCATGGAATCCACGAGCCACGAATTCCACCACGGTCGGCTCGGCAATTCGTCAGCTCTTCGAACTTTCACTGTGTGGAGTGATTTTCAGTCGGTTTTCATTATTTTCACCCGAATGAATCATTAATATTTAAGTACAAACGACCGAATGTGTACACATTTGCGGCTAATAACAATAATCGATGCTTGAAAAGGTCCGCCGAACTCAATTGCCGTATTTCCACACACACTTTCTGTTCGAACGTTGTTGTCATTGCTGGCACTGATGGATGATGAACGAGTGTTCAGACTCGAGCCGAAAGAAAATCATCCGCAACTGACACGCAAATGCCCGCTTCAAAGTTGTTACAAAATTATTAAAGGCCAACACTGTCGGTTAACTTTCTTGACTGGTGCTTACTCGACGATTGCTGACCTTTCAAGGATAAACAACACAACACAAGTGGCAGAAATTGATTCTATCGCATCCCTGTCATATCCATTAACACATTGGCTACTCGAAGGCCGCCTTGATCGTAGGGAAACAACAAAATATCTTTACGATCGTCTTCGAATCGTGTTTGCAGAGTGCTTGAGTGTGTCATCAGGCAGGCATTTCGAAGTGAAATTTTAAAACGCGCAGTTAAAAAGCTTTTCGGTGATCGCGACAATGGAAACAATTAAATATTGTTTATTTTCTCTCCGTCTTCTTTCACTGCCGTTGCGAAATGTGCTCAATACGAGCATCAATGGCACTAATTGCGTTGATTCTGTGTCTTCAGCCTTGCCCAAGGACTTTGTTTTAATAAATTTCTACCTTTTATTACACTTTTAATGCTTTCCACTGCGATTTTATGTGTGAAACTGTTTGTACGATCACGAAGCGCTAAGTTATTAAGTATGTCGACCGAAAGAATAGCAAAACACGACTGACTGAAGCTCCGATGAGTTCGAAGCTGAGAGAGAAGAGAGGAAAGCACAGTCTCCGCACTGCACGTTGAGTAATCGGCCCCTTGGCGGTAGAACTAGTCGATCGCCCTCAGCTGAAGTAAACAAGCAGTCCTAAAGTGTAACTTTGTAAAAATAATGTCGCTAGCATTTAAATAATTGTGAAACACGATCAAAGTCGATCGTAGTCGCCTGCAAGCGAAGAAAATCAAGAAGAAAAGTCAAGTTTTGTCCGATTATGTACAATAATCATCCAATGTCGCTTCTCGCCGAAATTCCGTTCATTCTTCAGCAACTCAATCTTGCCGATATGCAGAACAACAACAACAACAACAATGAGCCAGATGAATCCTACGAGGAAGACGCCAATCCGAGACGGTCCATCGACGACCGGGCACTCGCACCACGTATTAGTTCTCTCGAGAACAGTCTGATCGAACACATTAACTCGTCGGTACCTACACTCGATGAACTTGTGATCCGCCAGCGCGGGAGGAAGAAGCAGCCCGCGAAAATCAGCTGGTCGCCGGTAAAATCGCCCTTCAAGACTCCGACGAAGAAAAGCAGCAGCTTGCACATGTCGCTGCTGTCACCGTCGCCCAAAAAGTTGTTCAATAGTTCCACACCGATGTCGCTGAGAAGCTCCCCACGCAAACGCATCCTTCAAGACACGCCACTGATAGAAAGCAACCCATCTTCGTCATCCACGCCGCTCTCGTCGACACCGACCAAGCGAATGAAATTCTTCGACGACCGCTCGATGAATGCCGCCAACTCAGAAGTTCCACTCAAGACATTGCTCAAGGGGCTGACCCAAGACCAGCTTATCAAAGTCATCTGCGACATGAGCGTACGAGACCCTGCCGTTGAAGCTGGTGTTCGCCAGAGCATCCCGCTGCCAGACGTTCGCTCGATGGAAGACGAACTTTGCATGTTCCGTAAAAGCATCACCAGAAGCTCACCGCGATCCAGACTCATGAGTCGAACTGACGGATCGGCATTTGCTCGAGCTTCACCGCACTTGAGTGGATTCAAGAAGTGAGTTTTGATGGTTGCTGAGAAAGAAATTTTTTCTACAAAACTGTTCAATTTTAGAGCTATTTGCAATCACTGCAAAGTCCTTAGCGAGTCCCAGCATTTTGACGCCTTGATCGACTACATTCTCATGGCATGGAACTACGTACGAGTCTTGCCAGTCTGGGATGAGACCACTCACAACATTCTCCGTCGTGAGTGCTTCAAAATCCTTACTCTGCACGCCAAGTCGTCATTAAAGACAGCCGGGCACAAGCTCGGCGCTGAAAGAACCGCAAACTTTAGAGACAAATTGAAGTCGATGATCGTCGACTTCGAAGAGATTGGGAAGTGTCAGGAGGCTTTAAATTCATTGGCTTAGAACTGATTGCATGTTCAGCCTTGCTCAACTATTTTGATAAGGCTTAGATTTAATATGGAAAATTTATAACGCAAGGTTTTTTTAAAAATAAAGTAACAACATTACGAGCATAGATTTGGGGTTTTCTTAAATATTAAGTTAGTTTTATAAGCCTGACTTAACTTCATTAAGTGTAAAGTCATGTTTTCAAGCATAAATCATTCTTCAACAACTGAAGCCAATTGAAATCCGTTTGAATTCAAGTAAAATCGATGGAATGCGACACTTTTAAGGCGTCATTAGTGACCTAATGGTGGATCGATGGACAGGGTGACTTTTTTATACTATTATCAACCAAAATTTCTCGATTCCACACCCTAAAATACCCGCCAAGTACCGTAAACAAAATCTTCTGCTCGGATCACAACAACAACGATCAAACTTATGAGTCGCCCTGTGATTTCGTTGAAGAGAAACAGCGGAGAACTTTTTTGTACACAAACAAAGAGCAATCAGACTTTCTTCTGCGTTGTACACGGACTGAAATAGAATTTTTAAAGCGTTTTTATTTGTTTTAATAAGAAATTGTTTAGCTAAAGGCTTAAGTTGCTTAAATAATCGTAAGTATCGAGTGGGCAAGTAGGCCAGAGATCATTCCGAGTTGATTGCAGAGAATTCGAGAAATAGAATAAAATATTCTCGAGTCACTTTTCACTCCGCTCTACATTCTTGACGTGCAAACAACCATGAATCACGCTTATCAGTCTGTTTGTGCCTTGTTGATAACTTTATTCACATTTTAGACTCATCTGCCGCTTCATTCGTACCGTGAATGTCTAAATAAGATGGCAACCGACGGATTCTTCTGCTTCAGCTTGCACACTGGTGCTGTTCTGCTTGGATGGTTCGGCTTTGTGTCAGCTTTTTTCTCGATTATCGGATGGTCACTGTCGTTCAACAACATTGACGATGTTATCAAGGTAATACGATGCGTCTGTTTGAATAACAAGTTTACTGCAGTGGAATACAGAACTCAGTGTAATGGCGGAGTTTCCGGTGAAATTCTAATGCTAATTAATTTCTAGGATTTGAACATCACAAGCCCGAGTGGCAAGAGCCCAGAAGACTGGTCGCCAGAAGACATCGCCTTCATGCGAACTATGGCAGTGTCAGTCATCTCGATGCTGATCGCTTTCTACGTCATCGAAGCCCTTGCCTCGCTTTTCCTGGTTCACGGTGCGTCAAATAACAAGCGGTTGTTCCTGGTTCCTTGGATGATCGAGCGAGCGACGCAATTGATTTTCTACACCATTTTATGGCTGTCTATCGGCCTATATTTGTTCACTTCACCGCAGACTATTGGATACTCGCTGTTTTCGCTGGTGTTTGGAGGATTTGCTTTGTGTAAGTTTTTAATTGCATGAATCATGTGTCTGATGAGTCAAGTAAATATTTTTAGTCTTCAACATTTACTGCTTCATGTGCGTCTACTCGTTGTTCGCCTTGATGCGCGACGCCGAGGAATATCAGCGCTTGGTCGGCACTCAGCAATCTCAGCCGCCAAACTACGGCAACACTGGCCAGGGCACCACTTACGTTAAGATCTAAACAGCAATACTGAGCTTGTGACTCGAACTTATTGGACTTGTCACGACCCGAAATTTTACTATCAGACGACTGCAAGAGATCAAAAAAGTGGACGTGAAGGAAAACACAGAGAAAAACAATTTTTTTGACATGTTTTCTAGAGAATGAAATTGTTTGATATTCACACGAAAACCAAATAAAAGACTTCTACTTTGTCAGCTTATCTTATCAATGAACATTAACAAGCGTGAGCGTGTGGAAAATTCTATGCCAGACACGAGTTTTGTGCGATGACCTTGACCTGTCTTGAACTTGGCGGTTGATAAGAAATTTTTCGGAATTGTTATTGCGGTTTGGCGATTTTTTTTGACCCGAGTTTAATTTCTTTTATTAGTTTTTTTCCCTAATCTGTCAACGATTATCTTGTGCCTTGAAAAGTTATCAATTTCACAATTTGCGAACTCAAAACTATTTTATGAACCTGTTTGTGATAATAATTCAGTGATAAACTTGCTAATTCTTGCGCGCTACAATTTTTGAAAACAACTTAAAAAACTGGGCTTGCAAGATTAGCAGCTTGAGACTTCTAGAAAAAGTTTTTTTTTCATAATATGAACGAGAAAATTTTAAAAAGGCCACTCTATCTCAACGCTTTAAGATTTGAATGACAGTCCCCCGGTATATGCCGCACGGCCCGTCACAAAATATCTCACTGATCACTTTGCCAGCAAAATCGCCGCGGTAGACCTATTTGGTTAACTTGTTTTACTCAAGCCTGAATAAAGTCATTAGAATCAAAAAAAAAAAAATCGCCGTGGTTCGCTGTAATGTTACCGATTTATTTCCAGATTTCCAATTTCAATTTGGAATGTTTGCTTTTCTTCTTCTTCCCTTTATGCCGTATTGAAGTGCCCTCCGTGCTATAAAAAGCGGAGTGACTCTCATTCAAACTGCTTGTCAGTTAAGAGAGTGGCCCTTTTAAATTTTTGCTGCGCATATCGAACTAAATTTATTTCCCCAATGATGACAACGGTTTAATCTAAAAAATCAATAAAATGATCCAATTTTCCAATCATACGTAGTTGACATGTAATATTATAAAATCCCTTCAAATTGACCACATCACAATGAACTCGCTTGGTGGGTTCCACGAAATTAAACATTAGCGAACTCGATAAAAAGTTCAAACCTGTGACTCAGAACATAATCCCTGCAGTTGTGTTGAAAGCGGTTTTTGTTTGTTTTTGCGTCTTAAATTCAGGCAATGGATTTCGACAAAAAATTTAGTAAACGACGCAGACAATTCGACAATGTCTAATATTTAGTCAAATTGTTTTTGTAAATTTCCACCTTTTTTTGGGCGTAACGGTCCAAGTTTTGCAAAATAACTCAAAATAACGACCAAAATAACGTGGTGCACCGTGTGGTCGTAAAAAGTCGCTATTTTGAGTAAATGACAATACGAAAAATCGACAAACCGTAAAAGACGTGACTAATAGACAAATATTCGACACGTCCATACCCTGCTGAAGTTTATCATCGCCATGACGGATGGCAGCGTAGATAACAGACTTGTATATAAGCACAGGGTATTGTTGCTACCAAAGCAGTTTTGGAAAAGCCGGCAAGCGATCAGTTGAAAAAAAATAAAAAATTTGTGAAGTGAAAAGAAAAATAAGATTAAAAAAATGGCATCACGTGACCTGGAAAAAGAGTTTGATCCAACGCAGTGGTCGACGAGAATAACCGATCCAAAGGAACTGTTGGCTAATCACGTTGAATTCGGAAACCGAGGTGTGTTAAAAACAAAATCGAAGATTAATCATCCAATTATAAACTGTTTCGATAATCTTTTCTTTTAGTTTCCGATGGAAATCGTTACGCAACTAACTGCCTGTTGAATTTTTCCTACGGCGATTCTTTCCGTCAGCAATTGGACATCTATGGAGTGAGTCTGCCAAAAGATGCGCCAATCATCGTTTTCGTGCACGGTGGCTACTGGCAAGGCATGAACAAGTACACGTCAGCCTATGCAGTGAAACCGTACGTCGACAGTCAAGCGAAAGTTTTTGTTGTTGATCACGACTTGTGCCCCGATGTGCCGCTGAGTGAAATCGTCAAGCAGTTCCAGAACGCCGCCGAACGTATTTTCAACTATGCTGCAGAACACGACTCGAAAAGTATTTCGTTTATTGGTCATCTTAGCGGAGCGCATCTTATCACATATCTGTTCAACGATGAAATGATACGTCGTCTTGGCGATAAACTTAAGCTAGTGAAGAATGTTTATCTGATTTCCGGTGTTTACGATGTGAGTGAACTGAGAAACACGAAGTCAGCTAATCGCGGTAATTTACTGTCAATCACCGACGATAATGTTGATGCTTTATCGCCAATCAAGCAGAACTTTGATGAATTGAAAAGTTACAACATAACTTTTGACGCATTCGTCGGCGGTGACGAGTCACCAACCCTGCAGAAGCAATCACGAGAATTCGTCGCGCATCTGAAACAAACAAAATTGCATGCCAACTACCACCTCATGGACGGACTCGACCACTTCAACATCGTTGAGAAACTGTCGGAAATCAATTATGATATTACACAGAAGATCATTGAAAACATTGCCTAAATATTAATTATTACGAGATGAAGCAGGGACTTCTTAGATTGTAGAAGAGATTGTTACAGTGATTGTTCTTTAATAAATTTGAACCTACACTTTATAAATGTTTTGATCAATAAACAGCCAGGAAGTTCTTGGACATGACCGTAGTTGTGTGCCTATGATTGAACTTTCTTGAAAGGCTGCTAAATTCAGCATCAATGTTGATTGGTCGTAGTTTAGCACGTAGTTTGACGCCCTTCTAGAAACTGGAACGGTTAAATTTAGTGTCTTCATTTGAAGTAGTTCTTGTTTAAGAGTATACGCCCACAAACCTCAAGTTGAACTACCCACAAGGTGTGAACCTTCCAATTATACACTCAATTATCTAGTTACACAGAAGTTCCTGGCCCTACATAAAGCAAAACAGAAAATAATCGAGCGCTGTCAATGAAAGCATGCACGTCATGTTTATTTATTCAAATACAAACTATTCTAACGTTTATGAAATCTTGTTTCAATTTTGTATCACACAGCAATTTGATCGTCAACAATTCATAAGCAAAATCTGTTGCGCCTTGAAGCGGCCGCGCTCAGAAGTGCCTTCTCAACAAAGAAAGGCGAGAAGAAGAAAAAGAAAAACATTCATTCATTCATGAGACACGGACAGACACCGCAAGTGGATAAATAATTAAGATACATATAATCATTTGAGCCCCATACGCTAAGTTTCTCGTGTGCTTTTTTTCCTTGCAGCATTGCCTCGTGTCCATTCATAGTCGTCTTTCCCGTCGTTAATTTATTATCGCATTTTGTTGTCTTTTTATATTCGGCTAAATGGTTAAACGACGACCTCTCGCTGGTGTGCGCACCAAAGAGTGGAAGCTTTCTGGGTTGATTGAAAGGCAATGCCAAGAAGGAACTGTTGAAGGGGAAATGTGCACGAGAGAGAGAGAGATGCGCTGGTATTAAGTTATAAATAACATCACATACACATCGCTGAAATATTAGTCATTATACGGCGATGAAAAACATTTCGCTGTTTATGTTGAACTACAACAACAGGCAACAAATGAAATGAAGCGCTCGGCTACGAAAACGTGGGAAAATATTATAAGCTCTTCGAGAGCAATGAATGGAACACAAGCGGCAGACGCGCACTGGGCGCGGCCAACAAACAGAGAAGAAAGTTCAACTCGTGCCGACTCCTAAATCCATCACTCGCGCCAGCGTTAGTCTTGTGATGGGAAAGTGTCTCGCGCTGGGATCACACATTTTTATTTATCAAGTCTTTTGCAATCATTATTTCATTTTTATGCTTCTTTGAAATTGTTGCATGGTTTCTGCTGTTTTATTTCTTGTTGTTGGGCGTGGGGATGGTGCGGAAGTTGTGGTCATTAGAATTAAGCACTGACATCATTAGCTAAGTCATCATCTGAGGCTATTTGGGTCGTCAACACAATCCTAATTAAACACTTTACGACACTTTACCTTTCGATCAAATTGAAACTAACCTAAAATGTGACAATATTCCGTTGGTTTTGAGGTTATTCCAAACTTTTTAGGTTAGAATTAGTCGTACCAACCCTTCAGACTGATAATCTCACCTAACATAACCTCAAAATTACTCCAAAACCCTTTCTTCTAGGCAAACCAACGATTTCTAGGTTATAATCTTCTCCATTGACATGACCCCACAGTTGCCCCTTCGTTTGGCAATGCTTTGCTTCTCTTTCCGTCGCTTGCTGACTTGCGGTATGCATGAATACTGGAAATGAGTAATTATTACTAATACTCTCTGTGTTGTTCCGAACTCTTGATTAGACTTTTCGTGCACTTAGCTGCGCGTCTTCTTTTGACTCCGTTGTGCCGCGTCATTCGACATTTCTTTCACACGGGTTGGCTTTGGCTTCGGAGATGAGAGCGCGTTTTTGCGTTTGTTGCTTTCTTCTTGTTCACCTCGCCTTCCTTTGGGTCGCGGCGAAAAGTGTTAATTGATTCTTTATAATGTGCGGAATGACTTTAAGCACAAGCTTGAATAATGCTGCAATTTTTTTTATTTCATTTTCTCTTCACGCGCTTTTGGCATGTTCCTAAAGTGGCAAAATTTTGCTGCCTTTTTATGCCACCATAACGATGATGATAATGTTTATGCTCGATCATCTAAATTTTCATCAACCGCTACTAGTTTTGCTTTTCTTCGTGCCAGCCTTCGCAAGTCACACCTCGTTCTTTTGCGCAAATGATTCTCTTGACGCTCCTTCCCATAATTGAGACTAATGATTATGCTTGCAAGCAACTCTGCTGCTGCCTTTGTAAATGAACCTGTTTGAGTTGAAGATCATCATTGACAAGTGAATGGAATAAAATGATCTGAATGACTTCTTCTTAGTCACAAGATAAATGATTCAGTATTTAGTTTAGGTGGCTAGGAAGTTCTTGGGACAAACTTTTGTGGTCAAAGTACATCGGTTCTGTTGAAGAATTTTGTTTTGTAGATTCATGGAGGATTTTCCTTGTTAAACCAACCACCTAGCCTAGCCGCTCAACATCAATCGTCTTCATCTTCCTTTCTTTATCATTGACGTTCGTTGATCACCGACGTTCAAAGTTTTTAGCGACGCTGGCTTGGAGTTTTTTAGCAACAATGTAAATTTATGACGGTTTGTGAGAACATTTTTCTTCGTTCCCACCGAAATCCACAGCCGACAGGAAAGCAAACGGGTTTGAAGCAAAGTGTAACACGTGATAAGAAGCCGCAGAAGCGCCTAATGCAATCTCAACGTGTGATAAAGGAAATAAAATTGCTGGCTGCTGGCACCCGAGTACAACTATTAAATTGTTGCGGTTTTATTGCGTCGCTTTATCGCAAAACCTTGTTTGCAGCTTTCGAATTCAATTAAGAGAAACAAAGTCACATTATTTTTCAGATAAAATTATGTTTTTTATTCACAAATATTTTTCAAATCTTTTCTCTCTGCATCATTCTTGCAATGATTATCACAGTTGCATTAAAATTATATTAAATTAAATTAAACACTCTCATTGAATTTTACATTTTTTAGATTAAACAAGTAATCAAATCAAGATCAAATCAATTAAATGTCTTACACAAATTCAATTTGAAGAAAATGTAAATTTGAGAAGTTGTTGAAGATTTTTTGGTTCTTGGTTAAAAAAGTTTGCAAGTTTCTTAAAACATTCTTAGAAAAAAAATCAAATTTTAAAGATTGAAGATCAAGTTTCGGATCAAAATTAGGTAAAACTTCTTCAAAGAAGAATTTTAAGACCGAATTTCTAGATTTTTTTAAATCTAAGAAGTTTTTTTCTTTCTTTTAATTAAGATTTAAGTTTTGAGATTTTACAAGAAACTAAATCATTGAAGAAACTGTTCACAAAACTTCTTCATGCTTTAAAAGTTCTATTTAAAAGTTTCTTCAAAAAGATGTCCTTGTCATCACATAACCAAAAAATTCATCCCATTTAAAAGTCGTCAAAAAGCGAAATCTCCAACAACAACTCATGGGAAAAGTTTCAAAAAATCGATCAAAAGAAAACACTCGACAAACAACTGATGAACAATTTTAAAAAGTTTTAAAGAAAAACTCAAAGGCCCAAAGACAATTGAACAAAATTTCTTTGAGAAAACAGAACGAGTCACACTTTTCATGCTTAATCTTTACACAAAAAGAAGATTTTCCATAGAAATTAATTCAATAAAGATTGTCGGTACGAAGTCGAGAGAAGGAATTTCGATTAAATTTACAACATTTCGAAAATGTAAAGGTGGTGTTTGGAAGACATTTCTGGGCATCTTAAGAACTAGGCATCGCGTGGTTGACAATATTTGGGCTTGAAATCACTTTTCGAACGGAGAATTATTCTTACGATTGCAATGAGTGGTTGAGTAGTACAGGAAAGTGTCGTAAGGAATATTCACCAAGGACGCCAACAGCACTTTGAGTCGTCTTTGCCTTGTTCGCTCGAAGATGTGGATGACATTGAGTCGCGGCTTATCGTCCGCAGCATTAATGGACTTCCATGTGGTGCTTGCGGTGACGTCGACGGAAGCGGCGGTAAGTAGCTTTGCGGTGGGACTGGGCTTTTTCTCAGAAGCGGAATTGGTTGGCGAACATGATTTGGATGAAGCGGTGCTTGCTGGTGGTGCTGGTGGAGTGAAACGAAGGCTTGCTGCTGCTGCTGATGGTTCAACTCGATTGGTAAAGTGTCGTTTGGGATGTAATTGTTATTGTTGTTAACTTGGATGTTGCTTGCTGCATTGGTCAATCCGTCCAAGCGTCGCATGCAGTCGTTTAAGTGCACGATGATGTGTTCGCCAGCACGATTCTGCTGACTGTTGTACATGAATTTCGTCACTTCTTTGGCACACTGGCTGAAGCCGTCGCGGAATCGATCGGCATAGCTTTGCTCGGATTTCACGTAGAATTTGTTCTGGCGCTTGAGGTTGTGGAAGTGTCGGACGGTCAGCTCGAGAATGTCGGCTTTCTCCAGCTTGGTGATGTTCTCTTCACCGTCGCTCTGTAATTAAAAGACATAGAGATCATGAGCAAATGATGCGCAAGAAGCGAAAGAAGGAAAGAATAACTGGCAAGAAATGCCTTTGCTTAAACGACGATGATAAATTGTGGGAAATTTTCAGCGACGCGAGAGAAAAACGATCTGGGCAGCTTGTTCCGCAAGAATGCAATTGTGCCTGATGGAAATTTTCTTTCGGTGCAGATTAATTTATGATTCTGAGACGACGGGCAAACGAGAAAACTAATTAGCGAGCACAAACTATGAGATAATTAGCAATTAGGGAAGAGTGCCGTTGGTTGTGACATGGGATCGCGATTGCGTCGGCATTTTCGCGCAGCATGGATGTTCAACTTACGTTTTGCAAAGCGCCAGTGATGAGTTCCTTGAGTTCGTCCAGGCAACGGTTGATGCGTGCGCGACGCTTGCGTTCCAGCATCGGCTTCATTATCTTGCGGTACTGATAAGTCTTTGACAGCGGCGAGTCTCCCGCGTTCTGACCGTTTCCATTATTATTATTTAATCCCATGGTTGGTGCCATTCTGCGCCACTTCACTTCGATTCTTTATCAATTTTCTGATGTTAATTTGTCACACTTAACTCACGAAACAATATCAATTAACACTTTTCAGAACAGTTCTTGAAATAATTCTTATTTTTTTATGGCGCGCGATATACATACGTCACGTCCAATTGCTTTCTGATGTCGATTTAAACTGGAAAATATTTTTTCATTCATTCATTCATTGACGAGAAGAAGTGGCGAACGAAAGAAACAAAAATAAGGAGAAGTGGTGGAAGGGGAAAAAGCTCGCTCGCTTCTCTTGAGCATCACGACCGAGCGTACGTTGATATTGTGTGCCATGCTTTTATGTCTTACCGTGTAGGTCAGGACAGAAGGAACGGCAAGCGAGAGAGAAAAGTCGTCGTTTTGTTTACCTCTTTGTAGCTTTAGGGCTTAGAGAGCATGAGAAGCACCAGGAAGATTGCATTACACACCGAAGGGGGATCGCTTGCCTGTGAACAACAAAAGGAATTTAATTGGGAAATTCGTCTTGAGCGAGAGTCTTGAAAGGGTGCCGAGAAGCGAGTCAAAGTCTTGCGACCCTGCTTCGGTCGGCGTCGTGTTTGGGAAGCGTTCTTAGGGTTGACAGTAAATTATTCAAGAAACCGGGATCTAATGTGTTCTTTAGAAGACATTTTTGATGAAAATACGGGGATTGAAAGACAGAAAACCTTCTAGAGCCTGAAAGTCTTAGGAAGTATTTGATTTATGAATGCAATCTTATTATCTCAATGCATTCATAAAATAAATTTTCACGCTTGTCTTAGATGGCTTCAACAGTTTTCAATTACTTTAAAGTTGTGTCAAGGCTTGATCAAGAAGGTTTTTCTCGATGATTGATCATTGAATTGAATGAGATTGCATTGATGCGTATGGGCAAAACTTTTCTTGACAAGTTTTGCAACTTGTTTCAGATGGTTTTGCACATAATTTCACAATCAAGACTTTTGTTTTTCCATCAAGCCTTGTCCAAGAAGATTTTTTCCATCGGAACTCTACGACCTAAGCAACCCCGATCTCAAGAAAAGTCTCGCGCAATTCAAGACAATTAGTTCTGATTAATAAAAATAACAAAAACTTTGCCTTTTGTTGTCTCCACCGAAACTTTATGCATCGCATGAATAGAACAGAAAAGTGAAAAGTATCGGAACATAATAAACCATATTAGAGGAAAATTATAAAACGCATTGAACTGTTTCAAATATACAAAAAATCTTTTCAATTGAATCCGAAAAAACGAATCTTTCAATGAGAAGCAGCACCATTTAAAGCAGAAAAGAAAGAATAAAAAGAACTTCACAAAAGAAGTGTGGGAAATTTTCTCTCAACTCCGCCAGTCCGATGTTCCCTCATGTTGTTGTCTTCAGCTGTTTATAAAAAACTGCTAAAAAGAATCGAAGAGCACAATAGGGGAATGTATAGAAATGAAAATTATTTCCCACGAACGAAATGGAACATGCTGAACATGATGTCACACACACTTGGGTTCACTTTCTTGTTTCCGTGGTGGAATGAAAAGGGGCGAGAAGAAGGAAGACTGATGGAATGCCGTTGATAATCGATGCTGCGTCGGAATTCGTGTCAATAGGGGTGTTGGATGGACTTTGTTGGCATGCCGTCATCCGGTGAAGATCTTGTCGGTGACATTTAAGGTGTCGGGGCTGGTCAACGCTTGTAATAATAAAAACTTGAGGAATGTAAAAACAAAGCATTTAAATGTTGGCCCGGTCACTCAACATTCACTTCGCCCCATCAAGAAATAAAATTACAAATTAAAGCATATAAAAAAGCTAAAAAAAGAGTTGAGTTCGTGTATACAACGAAAGGAACATCAAAGCATAATTGCTTATTGATTTTTTATTGTTCTTCTCTCATGCTTTATGGGATGTTACTCCATGTGGATACAAAGGAGGCAAGAAGAGTGAAAGAACAGAACAGAAAACATCGCCGATTACCAATATAACACAATTATCTCGCTAGAATCTCTTCCCTGACGTTTGATGATGACCTACATCCGCTGTCTTCATGTAGCTTCTTCGCTTTTTTCGTGGACAGCTTAGTCGGCCGACCACGACTCGTAATTAAATTAATTTCTGAATCGTTTTTCTCGTGGCCGAGCGAGAGAACGAAAATTTTCCCATGCATCAAGCATGGAGAGAAGCGAGTTGAAGGTCCGTCAAGAAGAAAACCGCTTCCGAGAACACAGCCAACGACGAAATCTCAAATTCCACCGCTCGATTCCATGTTTGCCCGCTCGCCTGCCTCATTGTGTGTCTGTTCCACGTTCCTGAGCTCACTTTTTCCCATAAGTTCGACCGTGCTTCTTCACATAAATCGTACACAGAGGAAGAAAGAAAGGCAGAAAAAACTTAAATATCATCGAGAAGACATGGCAAGCAGCACCAATTCCCCTCAAGTGAGTGTTTTCCCATAAAGAAATTGAATATTTGAACTCTCGGTTCGTTGCTTCTTCTCATTTAAGTCAAATATAAGAAACGCGTGACGGAAATATACCGGAGCCGATTCCGGGTGAAATGTCTGTCGTGCAGTTCTTTCGTTTCTGAGTTTTCTCTCGTTTCAGCGATCGAATTCACGGCGCGCTTGGCAAACGCGGCTCATAAGAAAGCCGAGAACTGAAACATTAACCAATCAAAGGAAAAAAAATCTTTTCATCATTCATGGGAACGAAGAGTAGTTGAAAAGGGAGAAATAAAAATCCGTAGAAGTGTAGCGACTCGCGTGTTGTAGCTTGCGATGTGCTTTCGGAGCGGCGCGAGCTCAAGACGTAAAAAGCGAAGGGGAAATCGATGGGTGGTGCCTAAGCCGTTGCGATGAACTTTTCTCTTTCAACTCTTTAGTATGCGCTCGCCTCGATCATCATCATAAGGAACCGATTAAGACTTCTTCCAGATCGCTTCTTCCAACGCACACACAGCAGCGAATCACAGCGCGCTCGTTCCGATCAAAAAAAGCATGAAATTCAAATCGCGCATTAAGAATTAATTTTTATGTGACGAAATTTGATTAAATCGGTGCTGCTCAAATTCGTCTAGTTTAGCGAGTATTTAAATCACTTTTCTTTCGAGTCATGGCCAGAGCCAGCTTAATGACTTTCTGACGAGATTTCGGGAATTCTAATGTTGTGAATAATTCCCTCGTAATTATGATGATGAAGGGATTGGACAGTAGGTTGATGGTTAGTGATGTTTAGAGATGTTTTATGGGATTGAATTAGTTCAGTTTGAAGCATTTGAAGTTTTAGTTTTAAGAAAAATTATAAATAAACGGTCAAAATAATTTTGAAATTGAATTTAGAAGTTTTGGCTTCAAATTTTTGTAGGAATACTTGGAAAATTGGATTTAGATTCAGATAGAAAATTAAATCAGTTTACTTGTAAACAGATATCTGCATGATACATATTTAGCGGCTATTAAACACTCGATGTGGTCTAACAGTCGGAACATTTTTTCAATTTAAAATATTCTGGAACCGTTAATTTCATTCATGGTTAATGATCACTTTGAAACGACCCAACACGACCCGTTCTCAGACATACGAAATGGGACCAGCAATCCACTGTCATTAAAAAGTGCTTGCTGCACTTGCATTCAGCAAATGTTTACCATCGAAGCCTTAATAAAACATCAAAATACGCTTGCAAAGGCAATAAAATGAAACGAATTCCGACATGCACGCATTAATTGCCTCAAGTCACGTCACACACCGACATCCCGAGATTAATTACAAGATACATTTCTCATTTCTTAAACTTCCTTTCAGCTACTGTTCGGCCCACGGACAAAGAAAAACCAAATTACGACTTTAAGTACTGCTAAAGCGCGTGATTTTCGGTAATCAAACGCGCTCAGAGCGGGCCGGTGTGAGATATTCCGGCCTTTCATTAAAGTACATTTCATAATTGATCTGTAATCTCATCGGAGATCATCATCATTACTTCACTTCTTGATGTATCCGCCAGCCAGTGTGTGCTTGCGGGTAATTGGAGAGACTTATTCATTCAAATCGCAAGCAGTTAAACGCAAAGTATTTGCTTGTGCCATTGCGCGTGTTGACCCACTTCCAAAACTAACGCTAATGCACTTCTTCATTTATTTCCACAACATCGGTTCGGATCGAAAAAACATTTTCTCACAGAAAAAATCCGCATCCTAGTCGTCGCACATGTGATTCTTATTGAATATCAACTTCTTGTTCTTTTCCTTTTATTCCGTCTGCTTCTCTCATCTCCAAAAGCATTAAAAGCAAAACTTCAGCCGCATCTGTTCTTTTTCTCACGATGAGAAATTAAGACATGTGTCTTGTTGGATCCGATCAATGAAATTTAATTTTTTTCCAGCGTCATAAAGTGATTGGAAAAATTACAGAAACCGCGAGACTTGTTAATTAAATACTTGGCGCTGTTTTATCGACTGATTCACTTCGTCGATCGTCACATAATGCAGTTTGTCTCCGTTTTAGCCATACATTGTTGCACAATTGGGTTCAATTTCCATCCTTCCTTAGTTTCCTTTTCACAACGCATAATTTGAATGGGCCGAGAGAATCCATGGGAACTTCAACAAGCTGCACGTTAGTCAACAAACTCGAGATATTTCGATGCTTTTGTTAAATTGGCATCTTCTAATCTCCTTTGTGCCTTTCTGTTGACTCATGGTTGGAGGGAACTTATTTCGACCATGAGACGTGTCGCTTGAATAATGGTCGCTTTTTAATTTTTCGAATGTTTTTATTAAGAATTTTTTTGAATGCACTAAGAACCCCTTTCAAATCTCTTCTTTTCTCTCCGAATATCCTTAAACATTATTCATCAGCAGACAACGAACCTCAATTGCCCAGTTATCACACTTTTATCGACCTTCCCTTTCGTTTTTCCTTTCTCGTGTCTTCGTACGTCTCAACCTTCGGTACGAGATCGAAAGTTTATTTGCGTAAATACAATGAAGAACGTGTAAGAAATAGTTCGTGCTATGCACACGATATGAACGACGACAACGTCTTTGTTTATCTTTTTGTTTATTTTCTTTCGTTCTCCCGTTTTAGAGTGGCATACACTTTACTTACATTATTCATAAGACACTGGCTGGTTTGCATCAGATTTATGATATCGTCAAACAAAGCGAGCTCGCTGGAATGCTTGAGAAGACTGTTGACTTTACAGAATTCTTAATCGCTCGCCGGAGTCATTTTCGTGGGAACGTGCTGTCATTAAAAAGGTTTGTGTACGTTTAAGGCAAAGACATTCAATAAATTGCCGTTTATGGATACCTTAACCGACATTGATTAGCTGTGCGACGTTGACTTGATTGATTTTCCAATTTCATTTACTTTTAATTACACATCAAAAGGTTCATGATTAAGATAAATCTGTGAACGCGAGGCTCGGGCAGAAATCCACGTGCTGTGTTTCTCTCTTTATGGCTTTGTTTAACGATTTTTAACGAATGGAAAACAGCGGCGCTTGTTCGCCAGTGATTTAATGATGCTAGCTTGCATTGACGTCGCTATTAAACAGGCGTCATCAGCAAACGCGACCCGAAAGTCAGTCGAAGTTTCCCACGATTCGTTTTTTTTCAAAATAATTAAACGAAACTTGTTTGTCTTGATATCATTTTATGCGTGCTTCCACATCTTACATTTTTATTCCGTCGACGAAGTTATGTGTCGCACCAAAGCGAGCTAAAACCGATTCGACGAAGTAAAAGGAGAGGATGGAAAGTACATGTCAACTGCATCATCGTGGAATTCTCAAATGATCGTCATCCTTAATTGAGTTCCTTCACATCTGCATGCAAAATATCAATTATGAAAATTGCCGGCGATGGGAAAGGCTTGCAGTTTGTTCATCGACGGCATTTAAATTGGCTTTTTGCTCGCATTTCAACAAAAATTAAATGCACTTGCTGAAGTTCAACGTTTTTTGCAGTCTTTCGATGGTTAGCAGTAAGTGATGAAGATTTAATTCAAAATTTAAAGATTTTTTAAAAAGATTCTTTCAGTAATTTTTAAAAATATAAAACATGAAATGATTTTCAAATAAACTGTAGCAAATTAATAAAAAGTTTTTTAAAAACCTATTTTTTGCAACATCACCAACGCACGGCCCTAATCCAACCCCACCAGGATTTTTAATGACTCTCGTCACTTCCTATCTCATGATATCTTTTGTGAAACTCTTTCTTGTGAATGAAAATCTTTTCTCTCTCATGAATGAACGCTTGCGGAGTAGACGTAATGATTATTAAAGAAACCAGCAATTTACAGCTTCCTTAATTACAGACGGGGAATGAAAAAATATTGTTATTGTTTTCGACCAATCCGATTGCTCGAGAATGATTCTTCAATTTGCTTGGAAAAAAACTCTGCAATTAGAGACTTCACGTAAAATTGTTCAAAAATGTAATTGAAAAATCACAACAATTTCCAACGAGATTTTCATGTCTTCTCTCTTGTGGAGCCGTAAAAAGCGTAATCAAGAAGATGATGATGACGATAAAAACGAGCGAGAAGATCCCGAGAAGAAAACTGGATAATATTTTTGCACCTGCGTTTATTTCTCACAGTAAAAATCGGACAGGAAATAAATAAACCAAAATTGAGCCTCTTGCCTCTGCGCAACCGGCGCGCACTTTAAAGCAAAAGCTTGATCATGATTTCCAATAACATTAAAAATTAAATTAATTTTGATCAAATCAGCAGGAATGGGTGGAACGAACGACGCTCGATTAGCATTGGCGATGACTTTTTGTTTTCATTAAGCTTGCGCTGTTCGGCACCTTTTCGGAGACACTTTTGGGACTCTCGACAAAAGAAAATCGATAATTTGTCGATTTTATCAGGAAATTTACAGAACAAGACGAAGAAGAATCAAAAATTATATCGAATTAAGTGCACTTTAGCGACGTGATTTTATGTGCCTTCGGTTATCTGATGAAATTTGTCACTTTTGGGATTTGAAAACGGGATGACAAAAATACCTGATTTTGTTGGTTGATTGCCTTTGCTGGCTCTTGAAGACATTGAAAAGGCTTCAAGTTAGTTGTAAAATTTTCTGAAATTGATTTTGGAAGTTGTAAACAGGATTTCTTGAGACGGAAAACATAAAACTTTGTTGGCACCACTACAAATCGTGTTTTTATAGCACAAAGTTTGTCTCGAAGTCTGCAATTTATCGCATTGGTTACACACTTCAAAGTGCTTCTGTTGCAATCGTTTTTATTCCAACGAAGAAAACAAATTAAAATTCAAATAATCATTGAAATAAATTTTTCTAAAAATCTCTCCTCTCAGCTTTTTCACAATTAGAACTAATTTTAATTCCCTTTAATGTTCTATTTCTCACAACTTGGCATTGAAAGGCTTCTTAGGCCTATAATTTAACGATCCTTTCTTTATTCTTCTCTTCAAATCGTCCTTTTCAATCTTTAACATAACAAAGCAGAGTTCTGGAGGCAATTTAACACGTGTAACCATAACGTCTCTTCTGACGTCTTCAGAAAATTACACAAAAAGGCTCAAATTCGTTTTCAGTTTCATCCTTTTTCCATTTTTCACTTTAAAAATGAAAATAAATTCGATGATGAATGGTTTTGAGATCACTGAAGGTCTCAAAAGACTTTCAAGATTAAATATTTTATGGTCAGCCAAATTTATTTTCCTTCTTGACACTTAACAAAGCAGAAACTTCGGTTGAAAATTAAAATCAATAAAAAAAACTTCGAAAGGATGTCTGCTTCTTCAAAAGACTTAAATGCGTGGGTGTTAAGAAAATAAAATCATCACGCCTTGGGCTGAAAAAAAGAAACTTGAAAGAAAGAACTATCGTGATGTTCATGCCAGGAATTTTAAACGTCAGAAACAAATTAAACTCGTCATCATAAATCAAAATTTAAACGAAATAAAAAGGATTGGAAAGTGTGTGAAATGCGAACGCGAAGGAATTCAACGGCTTTTTGGAGATGATTGTTGAAGATTGGTGGAGGTTTGGGGGTGGTTGGGAGTTAAGTCAACAAATTTTTTTCATTTTATTAGTAGAATATGCATCAAAGGAAGAAAAATACTTTGATGAAATCGGTAAATGTTGCTTGCGATTTAACTTATGATTGTCCCCATCAAGTTGTGTTGGCTGTGCCATTGCAGAATACTTCAGTAGAGTCAAGCAAAATTTCGTAACTGTGTTATTTTTCAAACTTCAAATCAAAGACAAAAAACTTGTAAACTTTTCATTGTGACCTAACTCACAAACATCACCCCAACAACTTTTGTTTTCAATTCAAAGACACCAAATCGCTGTCGATTTTAATGTTTTTCTCTTAATAAAATCCATCACGTCGACGAGAAACAATAAAAATTATTGGAATCTTGCTTGTTTGATCTTCGAAGACATTCAAAATTCTAATGGAGGTTTCTAGGCTTGACCAGTTGTAACAAGTTTCAATCCTTGTCATGCTTTCGAAACACGTAAACATGATTAATTGCGTTTAATTTTGATGATTACCTGACGTTGCATCATCACAGGTCCCAAAAACCAACATGAGATCTCACTTCTTTGTCATAAAAAAGCATAAAAAATGAAACCCCAGAAAAGAAGTTGAAATCCTCCGGGGTACAAAGAAGATACCTGTCCGTATTTTGGCGAAACAAGTCTCTCTTGCTGAATTGATTTGGCTGCAACAAAAGAATGAAACGTTTTTTGATGAAAAAGAACTGTTCCAAGCCTCGAAACTTTAATATTGAATTTCTCTCCACCTGCTCGAGATTCTCACGCTTTTTTCCGTACGAGATTTCTGTTGTTGATGTTGTAAACAATATTTTTGTGGGTCGAAAACATTTTTTTGTGAAAGGATCGATTTTGCAAAAAGGCTGAAGCATTGGCAAGTCTGAGCGTCCTTAATCCTTTGAAACCGCTAAAAGTGATTTTTGTAACGTAAATATCGGTAAAAGCTAACAGGAAGACTTTTTTGCTCCATTTGACATGCAGTTACCCGAAACCCTTCGCTTCTGATCGTTTATATTCCTTTCCAGAAGTTTTTTTTTATGATTTCTCTAATAACTTGATCCTTTCAAGCATCCACAAAAAATCGTGTTTGGTCGTTAATTTTTTTCTTGTTTCTCGAACGGCTTTTAAAGTCATTAAAATCTTATCCCTTTGACTAGAAACAAATGAGATAATGAGACCTTGGGAACGTTCTGGTTCCCCAATAATTGTAATGAACACAAAATTAATGGATTTTAAACCAGTTTTCTCCTTTCACTGACAGATCGAGCTTTCCTGTCAAGCGATAATTAAACAAATTAACGATTTCTTCGGGTTTAAAAGTGGTTTTAATTGGGTTAAGCCAGAACATCTTCATTTAATCGACACTCGTGGGCCAGTCAATGAGACAAGCTGTTGGAAATTGGTTTTCTGAGATTTTTAGTTGGTGAAGAAGTTGATAAAAATTGATTGCTGATTAATTCAGTGGAGGTTCTTGTAGATGTTAAATTGTTAAGTCTGCCAGTCAGGTTTTAATTTTTTTGAAGTTTAAAAGGCAGCACAAGCGGCGGTACTGAAGAATAGTTCAGTGCAATATGAAATATTCAAAAACAATATGTTTTAGGGTGTCGATGGGAGTGGCTAAGTCATAAAATTGACTGGCGGCAATTTTCAACACATTTGTTCCGGTCAAACTTGAGGTTATTCAACTTAAACGACTCAAGTTTTTACTCAAAAGCAAACGAAAATCAAGTTGACCGCCAACTTCTTTGCACGCGCTGAACAATTTTTGGCAATTCTAATGAAATAATTTGAATTTACAACTTTTAAAATCAACAAACCTCGAACGCTTACAATATTAACCTTCCTTAAAAAACACCACAACAATCAAGTCATTGTTATAACTCCAAAACCCAATCGAAGTCTTAATCCATTCCCATTCGTCTTCGATAATTCTTATCAATTATTCAACTTCGCATTCAACAACCCCAAACAAACAAAAACCCGAAGTCGTCCCTTTTTTCTTGTAGATCAACAGAAGATTTTTTGGCTGGCATTGATTGTCAAGCACAAAATTGCTTATAAATGCAAAGGTATTTAAAAATCTCGAATACCCTCATTCTCTTCATGAAAAATCAACCCCTCGTAACAACAATCATCGTTATGCGTATGAGTTTGAAATGTTAATAAAAAAAACTATCACGTTTGTGGCTTGTTCACCGGTGATGTCTGAGTTTTGCAATTTCCGACTCGGTTCTCCGTTTTCCTTCTCGATCTGCTTCGTTCTACACGCATCGCAAGCACGTACTGCAAATTCGCATCATGTGACATCACTTCTTGACTTCCGAAAAAGATTTCGAGCCATGGCAGGTGTGGATATTAATCCAACAAAATAAGGGTATGAGAACTGAAGTTTTGAACTTTCCCACAGTTCCAGTTTCGAAGGCAGTCGAAGAAGGAAAAAATTAACAAGAACAACATACGGATGGCTGCATGGAAGGAAAATGAAAAAATATCCTTGCACTCGGTGCTGTGTGTATGAGAATGCGAGCTTCTCGTGGAGAGAGGATTTTTGTTTGTTTCCTTTTTTCATGTCATTTTTGCTTCTTTAACCTACATTGATCGAAGACTTTGTACGATTTTTTCTGCCTCCGCTTGTCTTGCACCTGGCGTCCAGTTCACACATTAATTTTTCACTGCGGACCCAACTTTCATGGGAAAATTTCTTCCATCCGCAGCAAAGCAGAGCACAATCATGACCGTGCATAATTTATTAATCATTTTGTGATTTCTGTTGTCATGTCTCGTTAGTTTTAATTTCATTATCGGCGTTAATTGCGTCTTTGCTGCGTGAAGTGACTCATGCAGACCAATTAATTTCACCACCACCGCGTGATGTGAATCTTGTTTCGCTAATTGACTCACGAATCGGGCGCGTAATTGACGTTGATTTCGCGAGAAACTCTTGCAATTACGCCAAATCCGATTTCGGCCAGGCAATCTTGCGCCACACACGTTCAGCGCAGCACACAGCCAGGGCAACATGCCGTGGCACAATTTCAATTAGTATCTCTAGGCTTCGAAATTTCTTTTGCTTCCTGCCTTGATTGCTTTACGACTTCGGGAAGTCTCGTTGCATGTCGCACTCGAATTATTTTCCCTTCCCAATTGACTTCTACGAGGGTTGTTGCATGCCATCGCCGAGGGTCGGTGCATGAGAGGGGCGGCCGGAGATGCTGGAATTTCTGATCAGAAACTTGCGCAATTGGGGTGTGAAAAGTGCTAAAATATTTGGCCTGCTTTAGCATCAAACGCCGTTCCAATGAGATTTTAATCGGCATAATTTCTAATTGCGTAATAACCGTTACGAAGACGAGAAGCTCCAAAGCAGATTATCAAAGCAAGCAGGCACTGACCATAAGCCCCATTAACATGCATTATCTGGCTTTGGGAACGAAAGAAAGGCTTCCGAAACGTATTTACAATTATCGCAGCAAGAAGTCAAAACAAAACAGAAGAAAAGATGAAAAAGCTTCCACGTTCTTCGCTCGCTTTCTGCATGCGCTCGTCGCTCGTACGATTCATTTCTCAATTTTTCTTCGTTTTCGTCTTCGTCTCTCAATTTTTCCTTCGACAAACACGTGTTGGGATGAACTTGCTCGTGCATCGAGCGCGCTGCGACTTTCCAGAGCGAAGGCGAAGGACGGTGCAAAGAAGAAACCCGAAAAATTGAGAACACGACGGTGAGTAGGAGGATCGTATAAAAGCAGACAGAACTTTATTCCTTGATATCATTTTCAAACCTGTTCTCGCAGTGAGAAGTTAGTTCGATTTTCGAGTGCAAGAGAATAAAAAAGTTGCGTAAAATATTTCGTGGTGAATACATTCTGACGATGTGCCTTCAAAACGAAGTCCAACAATTGAACAACTGTTCGTTCATCTTCGATGAGGTAAGTTCGCTCGTGAGCTGAAGTGTTGAGCAAGACATTTATTCGCTTCATTCCAATCAGCCAAGAAAGCCGAAGCTGTCGACGCGCCTGTTCGTGAATTCGGCGAAGATCAACCTCAACAAATATTGGAATAAGCTCGAGAAGATTGTTGCCGTCACGTCGCTCGTGAAGAAGAACAAAAAAAAGTTGCGAAAGTTGAAGATTGTCAATCAACAGTTGCTGAACAATCGCATATTCCCCGACAAGCTCCAACAGCAGCCGGAAGCCGGGACAAAGAGCGATGAGATTTATGGCTTCGTGCCGGCCAAGTTTCCAGCCGTGAAGACGCTAAACGAAGCAAAAACCACTTACAAGCCCTTCATCGACGACTCTTTGTACGGAGACATGATTCCGATGCTGATGACAACCGAGTCGAAGATTCCGGACAACACACCTTGCGTCATTGATAAGGCCTACGACAACTACAACTTCTGTCTGAACGAGTTCCGACAACAGCACAACAAAGTCTATCACAACAACGATAACGCCATTTATATTCAACAGTTGAACGAAAGCCTGCGACGCAAAGGCTACAAGTTTACCTTGGCCGACGTCGACCGTTGCAGCAGCGCCCTTGAGAACATGTACTACAAAGGCCAGTACTTGGAAGACGAAGGATACTTAGTGTAAGCACCGCTTTAATTACCATTTAACACTTAGCGAGTAAGAAACCATTTTTAAGTTTTAAAATTCCCAAATCACCGCAACCATTGACTTTAATTGAACGCCAGTTCAACTTCTACCCAATAAGACATATAACTTCACGATTGCAAATTTCTCTCACATTTTCGACTCAAATCTTCGCTGATTGAAAGCTTTAATAGTGCTTAAGAAAGTGGCAAAAACTCAGAATCCATTCTCTATGACTTGACTGCATAGAGTTGCATCGGATTGTGAGTTTCTGGTTTTATCTTGAACGTTGATTTGTTCGAGTTGACATAAAGTTTATAAGATAATCGAAGAGTTTATCAGAGTTTTCCGTTATTAGAGCGACAAATTATCGAATCGGTGCAATAATTTAGTGATTAAGGTGTCGCGACGTCTTGTTGCGTTGCATAGAAGTCAAAAATCTCCAAATTGTCTTCCATTCTTCTGTGCGGCACAACGACACGTTCGCGGCGAAAAAGTGCAATTAAACCATGTGATAAAATTGATTTTAACTTTTAAGAAGAAGAACTTTATCTGTTTGAAACGTTTTCATCCCGAAAGCGCGCAAACAGCTCACAAAAGTTTCTGTGATGATCAGAAAATTTCTTCGAACCACAAAATTTCTTAGTTTAGGATTTTTTGACTCCTTTCGAGCGCCTTCGCGTTGCAATTCAAGTGACCGTGAATGGCAACAACGAAAAGCCTTGAAACAGGAGTCAACAAATAGGCCGATTAGTGTCAATGAAATTAGAACCTAAGTGATCTCAAATTTAGCTTTTTGTAAAATGAAATCGAAAACTGTGATGATACTCGAGTTAGCTAGCGTTAAGTTCCAACTGTGATCGTAATTTAAGAGACAAGCAAGAAGAAGATGAAATGAGAGAGAAATTTGCGGTCGTGGGACAACAAAACACGACTTTAACGTTAACTTAATTAACACAACGTCCGTTTGGCTTCCAACAAATATTTTAAGTTTTCTTAGAGTTTTTAATAAGGATTCATAAGGCTTAACAGCTTAAGACAACATTTAGCGCTTAAGAATTAAAGATTTAACTTGTAAGTTTTTTGAAATTGTGTTTCACGATGATCTCTTCAAACAAATTGTGTGTGCCTAGACTTAAGCATTGTTTTTAAAGATTTAAAAGAATCATTCTTGTAATTTTTGTGTTTGATTTTTTTTTTGTGTTTTTGTGTGTTTTTTTTAATAAAATTGGATTGAAAAAGAAAATACTGTGAATTCCGTCAACAAGTGTTAAATTGTTTTTCAGTCAACTTCCCCCGTTGTTGTGAAACTCACACGCACTCGACCTTCACTCAAGGCTCGACCCCTGTTCAATGCATTTATAAATAGCGACACAAAGGTTCACTTGAACCGTAACTTGTTGATTTAAATGACTACGTCGGAAGTCGGAGGGGGAAATGAATGTGCATAAGGGAAATAAATGTTTATGCACCAGCGGTGATGAAGAGATGAAATTTGCACTTTATGCTTCGGATTACAGGTTGAAAGATTGACTTGCGGTGTTGTTGCCTAAACTTTAGGATGAGATTTTTTCATTAAAACAGTGCAAATTTAAATAATTAACATATTTTTTACTTACATAAATTCTTAACTTAACACAAGAAAAATTTCACAATTTATCAGACACTCCAGTTTCTGCAACCTACAATCACGCTTGACATAATTATTTCATCATACAACGCAAGATAAAATCTCGTCAAGGCAAACGAAGCTGCATTTCGAAAGTCGTCTTTGCCATAAATTATGATCGTTTGTTTATCACCGAGTTTCTAAAAGTCGAAACCTTTTCCCCTAAACCAAATTTATGTAAACTTTTGTTGCCCAAAACCGCCAATTCGTAGGAAATTTCACGCTGAGACACTTCATAGCCTAACGAAAACAACTAAAAACTCCAATATTTTGAAAGATTTTATCGCACGTTATTTATTGACCGCTTCTACAAAGCTCCGTGCTTGATATTCTTCGAGCTTGCGCTGTTAAAAATTTATATTTTTCGAAGAAGAACAGAGAAAGTAAAGCGAACGAGTGAAAACGGCACTCGTGTGCTGGCACAAGCAGAAGCCAATAACCATCAAGCCGAATGATGGAAAGCACACGCTGAAACCAAAACAACTTCTCAACTTGGATTAGCTTCTGTTCAGGATGAGAGTGTTGAAAGTTTGTTGATAAAAGAAGATTTTTTGCTGTTAAAGTCAAAACATTTTTCCAATTGCTGAAATGTTTTAAAATTGCTGAAAATTTCAAATAAAATAAAGAAATGCAAAAGATTTTTAGGTTTTAAAATTGATTATCGTGTATTTTTCTTAAGCAATAAATGGAAGACATTGGAAGACATGTTTAAGCTAACTTATGATTAATTAATTCGATGTTTAAAGCTTTTTCAAGATCACAGAAGTTGGCAAAATCACAAGGCGCAGCATCACAGACAATCTATCGATTTTATGGCGTTTCGTTTAGCAGCACTGCACTTGCGGTTGTTGAAATGCGGATGTGCAGAACATTGGTTCAATCAAGTCACGATCGACGGCCACGAACTGATTGATGTTGGACGACCAGTAAAATTTTCCGTGCTCGTTTTCCACAAAGCAGTAGGACTGCGCTTCTTGTTGCACGCTGATCTGTTCGTTGATCAAGTTCTGTTGTTCTTCCATGCGGCGCTCGAGCATTTCGTTGAAATCGTTGTCTTCGACTTCCGAGCGATTTTCGCCGTCAACTTTTGATTTCTTGGCGCTGAGTTTGCCGTTGATGCACTTCAACGCGTTCTTCAACACTTTCTTGATTTTGGTGAACTGCTTCGACTTCTGCTGGCTAGCGAGTTCGATGTTGATGTTGTTTGAGTTGTTGTATGATTCCATTTTTTTCAAATTTATTTTTCTTTTTCACTTCCCAAACTTTCTTGTTTATCACACAATGCTGTTTGCTGTCTGAGCGTTCAAACGATTCTAATGATTTCACTGCAAGGCCCCGGATATTTATACGAAAATCGTCGACATCGGCACTGCTTCGAATCAGGACACAACACGATACGAACGAGTGGGAGACAGAATTCGAAGGAGAGATCGTCCGTTTTTTAACGAATCAGAAACGGCATTTCGGGCGCAGGTGCAACTGTTTCGGTTATGTCTCAACAAAAAAAAAGCATTTTTAAAAAGAAACTGAATACTTTTTTGTTGTCGAGATGATTTTGTGCTCTGAAAAGGTTTTTTTCCTTTCAAAACTGTGGGAAAGTTTTACCAGAAAAGATAAATTTCTGGGATGTTTAATAACAAGAACAGATTGAGTGCGAGGGATTGAGTGATTTGCCTTTTTTTCATCATGCCATGAATAGCGTTCCCTTTAATTAATTAACATTTATGAGAACGTGACGATCGAACGGGTTTGGCGATGTTCCGATATCACTTTCAATCACTTTCAATTCATCGTGTTTGAGTTTTTTAGAATTGCACAAAAAAGCAAGAGTTTGCATGATATTTCGTGGTTCCAACACGTTCAGGCAAGATTTTCGGACTTAAAAAATGACAAAAGACCTCAAAAAGTCCTTTCAAGACGAGTTTGGTCAATTTCAACGTGCATTAGCCTGTCATTGCGAAATCTATGAACCTTTTCTGTCCTTTCTCCGAATCTCCGATAAATAAAACTAACAACTTATAATTATTGTTTGTGAACACAAGAAAAGAGAAAAATTGATTAATATCCAAGGAACACATAAAGAAACCCCATGAGATTTCATAGTTGGTTGCCTTAAACTTCGATCGATGATCTCGATAACTTTTATGATCAGAAAAGAGTCTCTGAAGCGAATGAAAACTTATCTCTTGAAGGACAATCGAAGACCGTTTTCGTGCTTCTTTACCTGATGCAGTTTGATCATCACACGTGTTTAATCTCCGGTCGTTATTTTTGTTGCTTTTATTGTTGATATTTTGAAGTTTGGTATATTGAAGGGGGTTTGCAGAAGCCTGTGTTTGATGATAATTTGATTTTCAAGGGGAAGAAATTGGTAAGAAATTGCAAACAAAGTTGTGAAATTGTAAATCAGCAAAGTCAGACATTCAAATTTGTTTCAAGTTGATAGCAACAATAGCTGATAATCTAAAAACACAAATTTTTGACAAATTTATTAAAAAAATCTTATCTGCAAGTGTGATAAATTTAATTTGAATAACTTGCAATTCAAAACTGCATTTTATTGCACTAACTTGCAAAAGACATCGTTGAAGTCATAAAATTACATTCATTGATTCGATCGCAGTCGCCCGCCGTTTGCATTTATTGTAGACAAACGTGAAGTTTTGTGTTTGTTTCGTCAATTTCTTATCTTCAAGAACGTTTGATTCGTTGAACTTTGCGCAGCGTCAGAGTTTTCTTCACATAACGAGTCTCCACGTGGGGGTAATTGAACATTTAACGCTTGAGTCTGGCGGAAACTCAAGGAAACTCAAGGAAACTGGTTGCCGCACCATAGAATCATCGATCTAGTTAAGAGAATAATAATGACAAGCATTAAATGTGCTTGATCTTGACTTTGTTCTCGCTTTTCCAGCTTTTTAATGACTGGCATCAATTCTGGATGATTTTGTTCATCATAAAAGTTGATGTTGGGCTATTCAAGTTCATAAAATGCAATTCTAAGAAGTTCTCGTGAAATCAATAGCCTTCAATATCGAATGACAAATGGATCTTTAAAAATATAATTTGCAGCGATTAGAAAACAACTTAAAAAGGTTTTCGAATGTTTTTTGTGATAAAGGCGAATATTTTCAAAAGTCACTTTTCGGGCGAACAATGAGTTTCCATCTCGAACAGACAATGAAGTGCCAGAGAGTCTAGCAAATTCTCTTAAAATTAAACGAAAATAAAAATATTGTTATTTGAAGTTTAAGAGTTTGGTATTTTTTACACGAATTTTTGCCTTTTCGGGTGAATGGAGAAGAATAAAAAGTCGAAGGAAATCTTATTCAGAAAATTACTAAAAGCCAATTTGAAGCTATTGTGGAGTGCAACGAGAACACACAAAAGGCTTTCTCATAAAAACTCAATGTGAAACTCAATAAATTTGCCATTCATTTGACAATTCTCACTCTCAAAGGACTTTTGTGTCCAACGTTTAGAACTGAAATTACCTTCAAGTCCTTAAAAAATTGTTTTTCTATTGACTAAAAAATTCATTGTCAAGAAACTTCTTCAGAGAAAGATTCTTTACAAGACCATCGAGACATTACAAATTTCATTCCTAATTAACTTTGATCAATTGTGTGATCCGTAGAGAAAAAGTATTTCACACTTGAATGGCAGAAGAATTTTTCTATGAACACGTTTTCTCGGAAGACTCGTTGGATTTCTGGCAGATTATAAACTGAATTTGTCGGACGTGGATGAGACGAGTTTAGAAAAAAAAATTCTGTACTCATTTGATAAGAATTCTATTTTCTTTTTTGAAAAAGCCGGCTTACAAGGTCGCATTGGGCGAAAAACACGCGCGATTTTTGATAAGAAGTTTTGAATGATTAGGCTTGGACAACCGTCGGTCTAGTAAATTTATCAGGAGCGATTAAATTTTGACGACGCAATTTGAATCAATGTAGAGTTTAAAAAGCGGATGCTTCAAAGGGTTCGATGAGTTATGGTTTTGAGTTTCACAAATGTGCGATGAGAACTTTGCTGAACACGTGTGTTTCAATCGTGCAGAATACTTGTTGGAATGACCTTGAACAATTAAACCTGAACTTCAATGTGTAAAACATGAGTGCAAGCAAATTTTGTTGTTCAGAAGTTTAGTTTGTTACAAAACTAATGAACTCTTCCCAATTATCACCAGCACCTTATCAAGTCGGTATTCCATTCACGTTTTGACCCCCGCCAAGCCTATCATGCTGATAACGAGTCGCGTAACCGAAAACTGAAGCAAATTTCAGATAATGAAACCTCACAAATAAAATATGAAATCAAACTCATCGCATATATTGACGGAAAGTGAATCATGATAGCACGCGACGGGCGCGAGTTGAGTTAACAGTGCTTCTCACCGCATACAAAACTGAACTCGCGAAGAAAATATTTCCAAGAGAGAATTAAAAGTGAACTTTTGAGAGCCACTTTAATGACGTTATCAAGAAATTCCAACATTTTAAAGACAAAAATTATTCCGTTCGTCTCTCGAGCCCCAAAATCCCGTTGATCCGACGTGACATCACTCTCGACCGACAAATCCTTCTCGAGAACATTCTTAATCTCATCTTTCTTCAGTCTTTCTTTGAACATCTGTCGGTTTAGTACGACTCGATCGCTCTCTCACGCAACACACTTGATTCAAAGAGCTGCAACTGAATTTGTTCCGTGAAACATTTTCTCGGTCATCTCACTCTAAAGTGCTCGCTGAATCGAAACGGTTTGCAAAAACTTTTTGATGACTATTTTATTAAGATGTTTTAACAAACCGAACAAAAGTGATCAAGTGAAATTGTTGTTGTGATATTTGGCGGCTTCTGTGACCGAGTGTCAGTTGTACTTGAATAGATAACAAAGTGATTCGCGTTGAGGCGCGATTTTGTGAAAGAAAAATTCACAGCGACGCATATTGTTTATGGAGTGACTCTCTTGCACAAAACTCTCTTGAATCATGTTGTCTCGATGTGTTATTTTGATTGCGTACCTCGGGTTGTCGCTCTCAACTGTGAGTATCTCTTTTTGGACCTTTCTCGTGCCCCTTGAACATCGGCAAGCCTCCGATCGCCAAGATTTTTTTCTCGACTTAGCTTAAGCAGTTGTCTTACCTAATTAGTGAATTAATCACTGATTCTTCCGTCAACTGCAATTTTTAATAACACTCTTGACCTTCTCATACGGAACTCGCCGACTAATTACCACGATTAATTAATTAACGAGACATCTTCATTACAGATAGCCGTGCTTACCTCGGCCGTGTCGCTTTACAATCTCGACGACTACATATGGAAGACATATGACGTGAAGTCCGAAGAGTCTTTTCTCTACTTGAAAAACGGTTCGTTCTTAATCAATTTATTATCTCCGCTGTCATTAATGATGTGAATTAATCGTAGCGAAGCGAATTTATGACTTTAAAACGTTTTTATCGCTGTTTCAGCTGGACTGATATTCCTGACGACATTTCTGACTATCAACCTTCTAAACCTCATAACTTGCATTTCGTTGATCGTCGGCGCCTTGCAGAAGAAGAAAGGCTTCCTGGTTCCTTACATGCTGCTGACGATAGCGTACATCTTTCTCTACGTCGGCTTGGGCTTTTGGTTCTTCAGTGAAAGCAAGGATCACTTCTTGCGGAATGGAATCATCACAGCCGTTGTCTTGGCTGTGAACTTGTATTGCCTCATCATCGTTCATCAACTGTACCGATTGCTTAAGTTGCGTGAGCAAAACTATCCGGCTTTCTTGCGAGAAACCAACCGACAACAGCAACAAGCTCAAAATTACGAGACGACCTACGTCAAAATTCCATGAAAATGGAAATGAAATCGAGTTCGAGACGAATGACAAAACTAGACTAATTTAGGAGACGCAACAAGCAGAAAATACCAAAAATATATTTTTTAATGAATCTGAAGCCAACGTGAAGTGAAGAAAAGCCTTCATTTTGCAATCCAAATGTTGCATTTTATTTTTTTGATCGTGGTTAAAACAAATAAAGTTGGTCAAATGAAGCAACTGCTGATGAATCATGTGAGTTTTATGTTAAATTGTCTTATTACTCATAAATTAATCGGTCACGGAGAGAGATTTATAATCTATGCAAATCGATAATGTGATCGTGAGTGAATCCCAATCATTATAGAAGGATTATCGATGTTCCTAAATTTGCCGAAAATTTGCAAGCCACATAAACTCACGAAAACGGTTATCGAACTCCTTTCCAACGTCGTGGGATTAAATGGGCGAACATTAAAGATGATAAATGCGGCAATTCAACCAATCTTCACTTGTCTAAGGAGGACAGACGATAATTTCACGTTAATTTGTTGGACATGGTAACACGGAATCCGGGGTCAATCGCTAATGATGTCACTGCAAGTCGTCACTTTGACTGTTGGCCTTTGAAAGAAGCGCCAACGGTAGTCGTGAGCTTTTGAAATAGTTTATGCAACAAAAGCATAAATTGTCTTTTGAAGTGTCAATGAAGCTGGTAAAAGTTATTTTGATTTAAAATAAATAAATAAATAAATATTGCACTACAAAGTTGTTTTAATCAGTGACATTAAAAACTAATCGACAGTGAAATTAAAAATAATTTCGTGATGATATCACATCGATGGTTATCTGAAGCTGGCTTTTTACATTAAAAGTTGCATGCCCGCTCCTTCACTCTGTGTGATCGCAGCTTTATCAAAAATTTTATTGTTCCTGATTCAGTCAAAACTTTGGATGTTAAAAGTCGGAATCTTATCCGGTTTGGTTGGATTCTTGAGTCTTTGATAAAGCGTGCACTGAAACATTTCAAAAATTCTGAACCTTGAAATCCAAAAAAAGTTAATCAATGTCATCAGAAAAGCTTGACATAACTTTTTTTTAGCGTTCTTATGACCACTTGGTCCGCATGCATCCGAAAGAAGTTTTTCAGGTTTGTTTTCTGAGCTTCTTCTTATCGCTTCTGCTTCGAAAAGAAAGATTTTGAAAAAAACACTCGAAAGATTTTCGTGTGGTTTGGAATTCCAAATGCAACACTTATGTTTATTCATTGGCGGAGCTTAAAAGTTAATAAAATACATTTACGGCTATGCATATCAATTTCTATTTTGAATAGTGATGATTTTGCACAACAGCCCTAGGATGAGCGTTGAGATGAGAAACGATGGATTTAGTCAATTTGGCTGTTTACAAACGATTGCCATGATGTCGAACAGCAAGTCTGGGATCGTTAGCGAGAGATTTTGATATCGGCGCGTAATAATCAAAACTCTCCAGGTCCGCGGATTGCGAAAATTTGTTACAAAATGCTTTCACTCGTGACTGAATTAATGCGGCAACGATAGTGACAAAGCGCTCATGATCGAATTCTTGAGTCATGAAACGCTTTTCGATACGAAAATTTGAATATTTGGCCGATGTGAAGAAGAAGACGAGTAGATAAGCGACCATTAAGCGATTGTTTATTTTTTACCTCAACAGCTTCAGCGACTCTAAAGGAAATGACTGACATCATAATGCATGGCGAAGTTGTTTGTCAAACGTTGAAGAATGTCTAGAGTTTATAAAAATCTTCTTTAATTGCAAATCATTCGAATGGGCGAAGACGTGAAGACATTTCCTAGCAATTAGAAGATCTCGCGCCGTTCGTTTATGATCGTTGAAGTTTGTGTCTTGATTGCTGAAGACTGCCTGCTGCTTGATCGATTCTCCATCTAAGCAAGAAGATATCAAAGCCAGTGATATTATCCCTTGAAATGTTAAAAGTGCCATTAAAAGCAGCATTTTTTTGAAAGGCGTGATAGATTCATCTGCAACTGACGTCATTTTATGATCGATGATGGTGACCTATCAACCTCCGAACTCAGCTATAAAAGCACATTGCATAATTTCACCGAAAATCTCTTTCTGCAATCTTCCTGCTTCACTGACGTCATGCGCGAACGGCTCCGTTTAGCTTTAAATCAGTTAACAAAACGAACTTCATTTCATAACGCTCATGACAATTAAATTAAGTTTGACCATAAGAAGAAGAAAAAACGCGGCGGCTAGACGACATTATAAACTTATTAACGCTTGAAGCAAAATTATAAGCGAAATCAGCATTTTGATAACTGGCACCAACACACACTAGAAAAGTATGTTTTATTTCGCTTAATTATCGTCTTTTTTGCAGCAAGTGGTCAGCGCCAGAGACGAACTAAAGGACCCAGCTAGTCGCCATCCTTGATCGCGACTGCTGCAAAATGCTTGCAAACTGGCTTTTTCAGCTGTGTTGATGATACTTTTTCATCTTCTCTCTCTCGAACTCATCTCGATTGTCGCTGTCGTTTCGTTTTCGCCATCCACTATCAACATCGCTTTTTTGGCTTAAAGATTTATTTTTTGTTAAAAGTGAATATTTTTCGGAGCTTCACCAGTTTCTTGAGATTGCTTGCGCGGTGAAGACATGAAAATTCATCTTTTCCCGAAAAGCTCGTGAATTTTTGTGGATTCTAATCGAAGTGTTGACCGTTGGATCATTGTTTGCTGTTTGAAAAAACTCGGCGGCGAGATTAAAAAACGAAAAGATTTACGGCGACACTAATTGCACATTAATAAAAGGATATGTGACACTAGCGAAACGAAAAACGACGATAAAAATAATTGGTTTTAGTGTGTAGTTTTCGAAAAGACATAAAAATTCGAATTATTTCCACATCCATCGCTTGTATCCAGCCTTGATATTTTGTTTAACAAAAAATGAAACTGAAAGTGATACTTCTGGTAAGTAAAAAGCTAAAAAAAGCTTCTTGAATTCAAACAAGTCACACAAAAACTCGCTTGTCGAAGATTGAATAAGCTGTTAGATCATTTGATCGCTGCTTCTTGTCCGTTTTCTTCACTTCCCCCCGGATAATTGTGACGAGGCCGATAATCAATCATGAGAAGCAATAATACGGATTTTATGATAATGAATTTTGAAGTGTATTATGTAGTTATGGATAAAAAAAATCATTTTAGAAAAATCATTCGTCGACGAAAACGAAAACAATTTATTTTTATTTACAACTTTATTACGACCGGAGAAAATAAATTATTTTCGCTGCTGCAGCAAGTGCGGCCAAACAAGGGCTGCAGTTTATTTAATTTATTAAACTTGAAAGTTTCTTGACAGCTCTGATATAGATGAGGTCATTTACATTCCCGTATACCTTGAATTTTACTTTGTTGACAAAAATTTCCAGCAGTTCCTAACGTTATAGAACCGTCTAACACACTTTTCACTTTTTTCTAGAAACTTAATATTAGAATCTAATAACCTCTAGTTTATCCTGTTTTGCAGCTTCTTATGCGTAAACAATTTTCGGGCATCTCGAGAATCCACTTTTGTTTTAACTTTTTTCCTTCTCCGAACAACAAATTAAAATTTTGGATATGCACGCTTAGACCACAAAATCCAATCAAAACTGGTCAAAATGATGAGTGCATACGTTGAGTCACGTAAAACTGAGATGACCCCTCGTAGAATTGGTTATTTATTAAGTTTAGACAGCTTTTACGGGTGTGGACACTCACGCACACGCTATTCAGATCCATAGAAGAAGCTGCCGCGCAGTAAACAGTATTGATGATTAAACTCAATAAAGCCTGGTTTTTCACGACATCGCCTGAATGATGGCCAGATCTCCTTCACATATTTTCCCCATGAAGTCATAATTGCACTGCTGATAAAGGTGTTGGAGAGCAGGCACCGTTTTCAAATATTTATCGTGGATTTGCTGAGTACGGAAAAAAACGTCTCTCAATTAGCACTTTACCGAAAAAAAAACTTTTTCTCCAAGAAAAAAATACTCGTCGATGGTTACGAAACCAGCGCTGAAATGTTGGTGTATGTATTCACAACTTCTTATAATTTGCTTGTCATCATCTGATTCAATAATTGAAAAATTCCATTTAACGCATGTCATATTGCAAAGGTTCGAAAGCGTCTTGCGCACGCGGATTTTCTATTGTTTCAACGCGATTAATGCATAACACGCCTTGACACTCGAAAGACTTTGCAAAACGATTTATCAAAACATTGTTGCTAAATGAGATGTTTTACAATTTCATGACAAGTGCCATTAATGGGTAGGGACATGAAAAAACTTTCATAATTCACATGCAAAAACGCGGCGTCGAACAGCTGTCTTGATTTCTCCGAAGTTCTTTTGTTGAAATTGATTGAAGAAAAAGTAATTTTTAAATTGGCGGCTGGGCTCGTTGGCACCTTAAGGTCGTGTTGGACCGAGTTAGCAATGAAAATTGGCATAAAAAACGGCATGATATGTCAACAAATGCAAAAAACCCAAAAAAGTCAACATGATGTCGTTTGTTGAGTGTGGTTAAGTGGTAACGAATCCAAATTCAATGTGCACGCAAGATGAGTTAGATCAGCGTGGCGTGAAAAAAGGCCATAGAGAAAAACGCTTAACGATCAAAATATTCAAATCAGCATTTTTTGCGCTTCCTGAAAGATCTTGAACCATATTTCAACACTTAGCGGAGAAAAAAGTTATGAATGAAGTGTGGGGCCGTTTGAGTCTTTTTCTTTTGCAGCCTAGAAACGAAAAATCAAAAGTCATCTTCGACCTTAGCCCGGCTATCGATAGAATCCACGAATAATGACGCCACTAGAAATCGTTAACCTTCGTGCGAGAAATCGTCAACAGAGTGAGTGGGAAGGCCGCGAACATGTAATCGCGTTAGAATCGAAATTTTTCTCGCGTGTTAATTTTTCTGTTTTCGCATCCCTGACGTATGTTGTTTTTTATCGCCTCGGTCCATCGAACGTTAAAGAATTCTGCCCAATTTAATTAGCATAACAAACATCAATTCATTGCCTCTTATTCACGAGTGCGGTTTGCATGCAGAGCTTGAATTTTAGTTCCGGGAGACCAATCCAGGCGATTTGACACGACCAAAAGTATTTTCATTCAGCGGTGAAGGTGTTTTTGGGTCAGGTATATGAGGTTAGGCGTTAAGCTAAGTATTTTTTGGACAATTTCAATCAATGAAAATTGTTTTGATGTTCAGTTGATTGCGTCACTAACTCCAAAACAGTTTACAGCAAAGTGCTAACGTAAACGAATAAAAACTGAATGGCTTCCCGTCTTTAGTCGTTAATCTTTTTTATAAATCGCTTTCTTTTGAAACAGTGTTTCAAATTTATCACTTCAGTAAGGAAAACTGCCGAAACAAATCTCAGACATGCGAAAACATAACGCAAAATGTTAAATAATCTATTAAATAAACAAACAAATTAAATAAGCCTACATCTGTGTCGATTGACGACGAAATGTCCCCAATAATCGAGTTCAAAACGTATCGTCAACCCCAGCTTAAGTCGTCATAATGCTGGGAATATTCATTCGAACGAAATTAAAGTGAAAGGTGTTGCATTAATTAGCAAAGCTTTTAGTTCTTTTTTGAATAACCCACTGAGGCATATTCGCTGCCTAATAGTTGCCGTAAAATGCATGCAAATTTGATCGTTTTTTCTCCTTAATTAAATACGCTGTTGATGTGTTCGTGAAGATTATCGTTTTAAAAGCATAAATAAATTATTATGAGCGCGCAAAATTCGCACACGGCTGCTACACGTAATCATATCGCGCGAGCCTTTTCAACACAAACTTTTCGACTTAAAAGATAATTTAAAATTGAAAAAACACGCGAATCGCTAGTTAGGTCGTTACGCAAATAATATGTTAATGACTGAGACGAACGAAAAAATTGATTACGGTCTATAAAAATAAAGTTTGAAAAATTATTTGAATGAAATTTCTAAGGCAATTTTCAAAAGCAAACAAGAAAAATCTTTAGCGCATTAACATATCGAACTGTTGAAGTTTTGCTTTATGCCGTTTTCGAGGTGACAAAGAAGCTTTAAAACCCCAAATTGCGAATGACATTTAAGAAGCTTCGTGTTTGGCTTAATTTACTAGTTTCTGTGTGTTTATCAGCCGAAGATTTTTGAGTTGCATGCACCTTGAGTGTCAGGTTAAGCGCTTTAAGACAACTGTGACTCCTACGACGACGGTCAACGCTTCATTAACAAATCTATATCATTAACCAAACTTGTTTTGGTTCGGTGTTGTGAAACTTCTGAAACGGGAATCTTAATGTGACACATAATTTATTTATATGCGGC
>JPYR01000253.1:3058-49308 GCA_000775305.1 Belgica antarctica
TTTCACTAGAACTTGATGAAGACCCGGGTTTTTTCGTTTTTTCTCCTGAATGCTTATTAGAGCTGCTATTTGACGAATCTTTTTCAGTCGTGGAAATAGCTTCTTTGGTAGTTGTACTAGCTCTTTCAGTGGTAGTAAAAGCTGTTGATTTAAATAAAGATATATGCAAATTAAAGGAAGAATGTGTTAAAAAGTGTTCACAGATAACAAGATGTTCATTTTTCAAGAAGTTTTTTTTTATCAAAGTTCAATTCAACAAAACTGCAAGGATTTTTGGTTTCTGATGAAATCTTTTCTGAAAGTAATGAAGAAGTTTTGCTCAATTTTAACGTCAAATTACCTCCTTTGGTTGGTGTGGTAGCTTTTGTGGTCGTTTTGTCTTCACTTGAACTTGATGAAGACCTCAGTTTCTTCGTTTTTTCTCCTGAATGCTCATTAGAGCTGCTGGATGACGAATATTTTTTGTTTGTGGTGACATCTCCTTGAGATGTTGTCTCTTCTGGTTTTTGCGTTGAAGTTGTTCCTAGTTTTTTGGTTGACGTTGTTTCTTCTCCTTCAGTAGTGGTCTGTTCTGGTTTTTGGGTTGAAGTTGTTTCCAGTTTTTTGGTTGACGTGGTTTCTTGACATGTAGATGTTGTCTCTTCCGGTTTTTTTGTTGTAGTAGTTTCCAGTTTTTTGGTTGACGTTGTTTCTTGACGTGTAGATGTTGTCTCTTCTGGTTTTTGGGTTGAAGTTGTTTCCAGTTTTTTGGTTGACGTTGTTTCTTGACGTGTAGATGTTGTCTCTTCCAGTTTTTTTGTTGTAATCGTTTCCGGTTTTTTGGTTGACATTGTTTCTTGACGTGTAGATGTTGTCTCTTCTGGTTTTTTTGTTGTAATCGTTTCCAGTTTTTTGGTTGACGTTGTTTCTTGACGTGTAGATGTTGTCTCCTCTGGTGTTTTTGTTGTTATCGTTTCCGGTTTTTTGGTTGACGTTATTTCTTGACGTTTAGATGTTGTCTCTTCCGCTTTTTTTGTTGAAGTCATTTTGATTGACGTTTTTTCTTGTTGTGTTGATGTTGTCTCTTCTGGTTTTTTGGCAGATGTTGATTCTTTATACGTTGAAGTACTTGGTCCTGCAGTTTTTGAAGTTGTTACAGATTTTGTTGATGTAGTTAACTGCTGTGGACTACTCGTTGATTGTAAAGATGTTGTTTTTCGGGTCGATGATGGAGTAACAGATGTTTCTGTAGCTTTTGCTGTTGTAGTTGACTGCGTTTTCGATGTCGTGGGACCTGTATTCAATAAAAAAATAGAAACATTGAACTTAATTCAAACTTTTCTGTTTAATTCGCAACCGAAGGTAGTAAATTTTATAATCGATGGAAGAAAATAGGACATTTACTCAAATATATTTATAATTATGTATATTAGTGTCTTTGTTTTATCAAAAAAGCTACGCTAATCAAACCTATTATGTCTAAAAGTGAAGTAATCGATGCTAACATTACGCAAACAATTTCAGCTTCAGTTTCAAAAGGATATTGAAGACACCGATAACTCATTATAAGATTCATTAATTGATATAAATTGAATTGAGGTTTATAAACCATAACTCTGCAATTACCAACTTGAGGTGGTTATTTTGGGATTGGAATAAAATGTTAGCTTACTTGGACCTGTAAAATATATCTAAACTGACCTGCTCCTTTTGTTGTTGATTTCGTAGTTTGTCTAAGTGTTGTCTTCTGAGGTGTGTCACTTTCAGTTGATTCATATTCGCTTGAATCTTCTACAGTTGTAACTTTCTTCATAGTCGTTGTTCCACTTTTAGGGGTGGTTTTCACTGAAACTGTAGTAGTCGGTTTGAACGTTGTGGCTTTCGACGTTGAGATTGGCCTGGTAGTCGAAATTTCAGAGCTTGAGTCGTAATACTCGTAACTGCCGGACGTTATTTTCCGTGTTGTTATTTTAATTGACCCAGATTTTGCTGTTGTCTTCTTAAAAGTTGTGGGCTTCACGGTTGTTGGGCGAAGACCTCCTTCAGAACTTGATTCATCAGTTTTAGATTCGCTACACGATTCGATAATCGGAAGCTTTCTCACTGAAATGTTATTAAAATAAGTTCAATTTGAGGAATATTAATGGTTTATAACTATCGCTGACAATTATTGAGAGACAAGCAAACTCTATCAGTAAATGTAGAAGACAAGTCGCACAGTAGACACAAAGAGTAAACATTTTTACAAATCTTCAAATAAAGGTCAGGTAGTATCACAGAGCAAGGATTAAAAATCTAGATCAGTTTCTCAGTTCACTTCAAATGAGTATTTCTATTCTTTTATTTACTTATTACACGACACTAACCTGACTCATCAGAACTACTGGATACACTGCAGCTTCCGATAACAGGCTTGACGGGAACAACTACGTCAGAACTGCAGTCTTCATCATCAACCTTTTTTGCAGCAACTTTAACACTACTAGCAGGTGAGTCAGCGCAAACGAGTTGTGCCAAAACCTGAGCAACTAGCAACAAGCATATGATATTTTTAATTATTTTTTTGCTCATTTTCCAATGAATACGTTTAAGTACGTTGAAATTTAAATTTCAAGTGACTGATCTTGTTTCGGCGAACGATCGCTTTTATACTCTTCAAGAACTGCAGTTTACTTTCAAACTGCAAGCGTATTGATTCACGATATAATGTCATTTTTATCAGCGAATTTCCATAAAGTTTTTTTTACTTATTCTAAGTTTAGGGTTTTGAATAATTTGTTGTTTTAATCAGGAATCTAATAACAGATTTTCTTATATTTAGAGATCTCTACTTGAAATCTGACGTAAAACATGTATTCGTTTTCAAAAGTTCAAATCGTTGCATTTAGTTTGTATTGCTTAAATGAATAATTAAAGCAAAACTTTGATTTTACACAAAATTTGATACGCAGAAGGTTTATCGACCTCATTCTTTCTGCAATCCACGTCGTCAAACCAGTTGATCAAACATTGCAACTGCAAGTGGAAATGGGTTTTTCCAGTCTTTATTGCTACGGGCTCAAACTTTGTACAGCTGCCAGCTCCTTTAAACTCATTTGTGTTGTTGCAAACGAGTTCGCTTGACGTCAATGAAAACTGTTCAAACATCGTTGTTTTCACACTTTCGGGTTTTTCCAACTTCTTGGCTGACATATATTTGGACAAGCTACACTTTACTCTTACTGAGATGTGTCATTGCTTTATCATTAATGTTAATTATGATTCTTACATTTTTGAAGTCAACTGTTAGATTTTATTCCGGAAAGTTTTCTAAAAAATCTTGAAAGAGTATTTTTTACACATAAGATTGTAACTTTCGGTTCTTTCAGTACAATCTGAATTAAAAGTTCTCAGGAAACAAAGAGTGGACGGTTTGGTCAAAATCATGTTATGAATAAAACATTGGATCCTTAATGGTATACTTGGAAATGTTTATCGGTAGCTATCGTAAATTCAATGAAGGCTGGCAGTGTAAAAACGAAAAGAAAAAAAATGAAGAAGGAAGAAATTCAATTTGGAATTGGTGGAAAAGATAAAAATCCAGCAAATTTACATGACATGCGAACAAATTTGTTTTCACTCTTGCAATTTTCTATTTCTATCGTCCGGCTGGAGTAGGCAGAACATAAAGAAGAAATGTATATAGCTGTTGCTTCTCGAATCTCAATAATCTTACAAGGTTCTAAAGCAACAAACTTTATTTTGGCAGTTTTAGATTAAACTCGTACCTAGAATAATGAAACGGAAAGTTGGTTCGCAGTGAAACTGATAGCAATAAAGTTGTTTTGTTTCATTGGAGGGTAAAATGGAAAACTCCAAACGAACTGAAACAAAAAATGTTGGTTATGAATTATCATCGTCTTTAGCTCCAAGAATTAATCAATTCGTCAATTTGCTGCATACTTGCATCAATAAACATTTTACGTCCTTTACGTTGACATATTTTTTACGATCGAGAAGTGAAACCTTATAAAGGTGCTCAGATGTTGATTAGAAATCGCACCTCAATTCTCGTACGGAGGAGCTCTCTGACCAAATATTAGATTTGATCACACAAAATGCACAAATTACGTCGAAACAAAAAAACACAAAATCTTTTTATTATATTCTAGGCTCAACGGAAAGCTAATATATCTATAAAGTAATAGCAATAGTATGGCGAATAGGGGCAATGCTGGGGACTAATAACAGTAAAAATTCGTAAGCCTCATCGGCAGATAAGAAGAAATTATGATATGGCACACATTCGACAGCTCAAAATGTGTCGCATGAAATCGAAGAATGCGAGGAGAGGAAAAAACTATCTTGATGTTACACTCACGTAAAAGCAAGGCACGGAAAAATAATCATATAAAATAATTTATGTCCGTAATGAAGTCGATATCACATCTCCTTTCAATTGGATTTGCCGAGTTCGGTGTCTTAGAATGGATTTGATCACACCGATAAACTCGTCTTCCAGTCACCAAGTCCAGCAAACTCATCAACAAACAAACGTTTTTTTCAATTTGGAAATTCAAATAAAAAAAAAATAATTCCAGCACAGAAGACGGCAACAGGAAGTCGAATTAATATTTTAATGATTAAAATTCCATTAGATTTCAGTGAAAATATTTTCTTTTGCGCTGAGTATATTTGCATAAATTATAAGACGTTGAAGGCAGACAGGGCCCTGTTAATGAGTGGCCATTGAAACGCTTTCAAAAAGAACGAAAAGCACGCATACTGAATAGCAGCACTTGATGGAATGGAGACAACGACACGAAAATTTTTTTTCAATTTTTCCTGCGATGAATTAATGAAGAGAACGCCAATTAAAAATGCGAGAGTCGTCAAGCAGTGAAAGTGGATGAAAATGACATTTATTGAAGGAATGAGGATGAATTTTTAATAACACCTCGTTGTAATGTTGTTTTTAGATCTTCTTGACTTTAAATTTTAGATTTTTCTCGTCATTGAAGCAACAACTGAACGGTTAGTAAGCCAGCTTTTTGGAGAATAAAAAGCTCTGACTTATCAGCTTAATTTGGTTCAGTTAGAGTGTATTTCCATAGAACTGAAACCTGTATTCTTTAAAAGCGAGTAAACTTACCAATCATTAAAACAATCATCGAGGGAACAGTTCACATCTTGAATCACTTCTCCAGCATCGACTTGAAGACGATGAAATAGCCTTACATCTGACTAATGCGATTGTTTAAATTTACAATTTCCCAAATAATGATGTTGAACCGATGATTACGAAAGTTCTCGCTAGCCTTTTTCATCCCGCGCTTTAGCAAACATTTCCTCCTATGTTCTCAATCCTTTTATGTTTAAATTTTATTTCCTTCCCACACCGCCGACTTTCACTTTCGATAACAAAAGCATGTAAAATATAAAACATAGATGGACTTATCACTCGGAAGAAAAAGCCAGCGTTCTTCCCCCAAGCATATCAATTTACGTGTTTCTTATAGTTTCATCTGTACTGTGCGAATGTGAAACGTAAAACTAAGCCATGATAACAATGTTGAAATATATTTCACATACACACAGATCCTAAATTTCCTCCTCGAATGTCCAAAGACGAAATTTAAAATCGGTAGTGTGAGGTTTCCGAGCTCAGAATCAGGGGATCCAAAAGTTGTTTGTTATGTGTATATTAAATTAACTACAAACTAGAGAAAGGATTCAATATGAGAAGTGATGCCCGATGCCCGAAATGTGATAAGAAGTTAACACTGAGAACATAGCTGGCAACATTTTTCACTCGAAAACTTGTGTGTGTCATTTTGCGGCCGAAGTACGCAATATAAATTTCCCAACGAGATAGAAAAACAGTTTTAAAATAGTTTTCTTGCGAACGAGAACTGTGGAGCGACGGAAAGAGGACGATTCTCATTAAGAATTCTCTCTGGTGGGAAATGCCTATAGTTGGAAGGGCGAAGAAGGTGGCAGTTTGATGGTGAAACAATTCGCAAAGGGGATGAGCAGCTAGAGATGGAAATTTATGATATTTTAAAGACACGCATGTAAATTTAATGATAGTGGTAGCAAAACTCGAACCTTCTCCCCCCACCCTTGCTGTACACACATATTTCTGTTTAAATTTAACAAACTTCCATCTCATAGAGAGATAAGGCATCGTAGTGGAAAGATAGTTTAATTTAATTTAATTGCTTTTGATCGCTTACGAAGCACATTCATCCAGTAATTAAGATGTTACTGCGGAGCGTCTTAAGCTTCAATCAACGTCAGTAGTAGTCTGAAGATTTGGCAAATTCGAAAATTTTCTGTTCGATTGAATAATTGATAATTTCTGTTTGTTGTAAGGCTTGACACCTGACGTGCCTGAAGTTCAGACACAAATCTCGAGAGGTTCAATTTAACCACCGCCTAAAGTTGTCGAGATTCTAAATATTTAAAACGACAATTCAAGAAAACTGGGGTTTATGCGTGAAAACCCATCGATCGATTTTTTATTTTTCAACAGTGGTCTGCGTTTTTTGCTACCCAGTTCACTTTCCCAGAGATTTGCTTACAACGTAGAAAATCTTTTGAAGAGAGAAAAACTCGATTTTGCAGTAGCAGCAGCAGCAGCTTATTTACATATGACCATCGCCCACTTTTTGTGTAAGGATTTCGGGCTCTGCATGCGTGGGGTGGGGAGAGAAACATGAAGAAGATGGAATTTTCTGGTGGAACGGGGGAAAATGTTTTATTTTATGTAGCTTTGACAATAAAGAAGAAATGTTTATAAGGTCGAAAGCGAAGGAAGACCAAAACAGGCAGTGTACTGCGTTCACTAAACATATATTAAACTCCCATTCCAATCTCCATTCATCCAGCCGCCCTCGAACACGAAAAATCTCCCCTATTTAGAAAATTTTCAGTTACCAGCACAAATGTCTTTTGCATATATTATAACCCATGAATATTGCTATCCACCATACACACATTTCCTTCCTCTTTCCACTCGCTTCACACAAGAATGGAAAGTCCCCATTCTCGGCCCTTCTTTCGCTTTCGATTTCGATAGGAAATAGATTTCTATTTTCGCTATCCGAGAGCTTCGCTGCTTTTCAAGGGAAAGTTTGAAAGTGACAGTAAATTTATCATTAGTCAAATGGTTCAATCGATGCTTTGATGGACGAACTTTAATTTCCTCGTTCATTCTTGTTTTCTCTATGGAACAATTTGTTCCATTGGAATGGATATTCAAATGGTTGTCGCTCTTTGAGGCACAATAACGTTTTATATCGTTTCGCAACAGTATATCTTGGCTTCCGCTTAATGGTTGAGGTTTGCCTTCTCAAAACGGCACCAAATATATTAATTCAACTTTAATTATTCTTGAAATTTAAATTTATCTCCTCGTGTGCGATTAAAAATGCCTAATGGCCAGGAACCAAGCATTTAACATCATTCCTTCAATATTTATTGTTTCTGTTTAAGAGCGTTAGAACACCCACACATGAAGATTTTCCCGACCCCACAGCCAAATGTTTATTATTCTTCACTGAGGCCGGCTAAATTGCGATCTGGAAATTTTAACCGTTGTTTATAGTGTTCATGCCCGAATTTATTGTGCTACAAGAAGGGGATAAGTTTAAAGTAAGATAACAGTAACGAGAAACTTTCCGAATTGCTGTCTATAAATCCATATAAATAGTCGCAAGATGTTTCTCAAATGTTAACATAAATATCTTCCAGACTAATTGCGTCACGCGTTTGGTCAAAATGTAAATCAGATTTTATAATGTGACTGCTGAAAACACCAGATCACTGCAGGTGAACTTGCTTGCACCCATAAATTACGCCGAAGAATTAATTAAAAAGCCATCTCTGAGATTGCAAATTTTAATCGTCTGCGACATTTGTTGTGAATTTCGAAAGCTTGATATCCCAGACTCGAAGGGGCTCTAAGCATTGTTTCTTCTTTTATTGCTATCGCTGAGATCTTAATGGTCTGTTCTCAAAGTTTTCGTCTCCTTTCTAATTAAAAATTTTATTGCACACGAAAGCGAACACATTCTCGGTCCATCGAAAGTGTTGACATTTAGGATTATTCAGATCATTAAACGGTAGCATTCAGAATGTTATGTTTTCTGTTTTGCATTTTTTCTTTGATAAAAAACTGAATTCGTGTTCTTTTTTTGTGGATACGACTGTAACGATTTATAAGTAACAATAAACGTGAAGAGTTGCAATTTTGATATTTTGTATGACTTTTAAGAAAAGATCATTAAAATAAAAATCAAATTCCAGAAATTTTTACTACAAAAGAATCGTCTATAAATTCATTAAAATTCAAATAATTCTCAAACCAAGAGCTTCATTAATTAATTCAACTCCAAATCGATATAAAACAAATATCAGATTTATTATAGTTCGCTCGTGGAGACGTCGAGACATCGAGAAAAAATTAAAAGAGCCGAAGTTATGAATAATTTTAAATCGCCACACAGAAACAGATGAGAAATCGATGAAATGATAAAGTGCTATCGGGAAATAATAAATTTATTATCGCTAATTACTGGTTCCTGGATACAAGACGTGTCTCAAACATGTGTTTCTAGGTTCTATGATAGTTTAATCAACGCCGCGTCTTTCCGGTGGTTCGAAGAAATAAATTGACGAGAAGGTTTGCCGCTGCTTTGGGCAAGTATCCTAACTGCAATCTGATGTTCCAAGTTTTGGTGAGAACAAAAAATAGATTTTCAATAAAACCAAGATGTTTAGTTACACATTTTTTGTGTATAAATATATCACTCTGGCTGCTGACTTTATTTATTTGCTCGGACGCAGAGGAATGAGAAAAATAAGTTTTAATTAATTCAATGAAGAGAGTTATGCCAGTATATTTCGGTTTAAAAACGACTAACGAAGAGTCCACAACTCGACGATAGTTTGTGTAATAATAATCTTCAGTGGTCAATAAATTTCAAGTCGAGAGCGATAATCTTCACGTTTAAAATGCACAACAGTCGATGATGCTGTTGTGGAAATATGTTCAATCGTTTGAAAAGTTTTGGTGAAGGTGCGTTGAGCTAACGAGCTCTTCGTCCAGAAAGCGGTCAATTAAAGGACTCCCAAAAGTGACCTTAATTTACATGCGAAGAAAACTTTAATTTAATTTAATGTTCTCTTCTTTGATTTTTCAAAGCAATTCAGTAGGAAAGTTTTGTAAGAGAATTAACGAAAAATAGACTTTGGGGACGTTCTCAACTCCTTAATTAGTTTGCTCAATTAAAATTAAAAGTTCTTTCTGACCATTCTTGAGCACGAAGAAAAGCAGAAGCCATAGCAACTTAAACCGAACTGGTCTGCACAATTTAATTAAATTTTAATCAGATGAAGGGCCGTTTCTCAACCCTTTCCCTTCTCGTATTGCAGGGAAGATTTCTTAAAATGAACGTTGTTCTGGCAAAATATGAGCAACTTCTGCCAAACTTGTTTCGTTTTTGCAAGGATCGTCTCCATTTAATTACAATGGTCAAGGGGTCAGCAGCAAGCTTGCCCAATCAAGACCTTTCTTGACCTGTAACACGTTCTGTAGGATCTCATTCACGTCATAACATGAAATAATCAGGAGGAAAGAGAAACCGAAACCCTTTAACGTCGACATCAACTCATAAGCGCTCAATCTTAAGAAAATTCAACATACGAAGAAAGACCAACTGACAATATCATGCGGTACAACTTTTTCCCATTTATTTTAAACTATTTTCTTAGTCTGTGTGAGTGAGAGAATATCATAAATAACCATACAAGCTCATTAGCTTCCCTATGGTTTTCCTTCTGCTAAGGAATTCAAACTTAATTACAAACACAAACGGATCGTTCGAAGCGTTATCTCCATCTCACTCCGTGCATTTTCAAGCATCTTGAGGATGAAAATTTTAGCAATTAATTCTGCTGTGCGACATTTGAATCTTTGCAGATACGTAAGATCACATGAATACTGCGAAGAAAATCCTTAAACATTTTAATTTTCCTAGTTCCGCTATCAAATTTTTTGTCACAATTCAAAATAATTGAAAATTTGAATCTTTGAGATGTCCAAAGAACCGGTTTAAGAAATTCGCTCTTCTCAAACATCCTTAATGCACAAGAAGCATCAACAATCTTTAAACTTTCTAAAATAAGAAGAGCGCTGTTTGATTGTGTTTGTGTTAAATATTGCTAAGCGATATTTTTGGCATATCTAGCCACCCACACATCCGAGAAGCACCAAGGATTCGAGACGATTTCACTCTGACTTCGAAAAGTAAAGTCTAAGAGATGAAATTATTAAAAGTCGCCTGTTATGGAAACACTTCAATTTGTTCTTCGAGAGAAATATGATAGAAAAGTCCATCAGAAAATTGATTCTGGAAGGATTTGAAAAAATCCCTACGACGGTCAACTTCGTTTCCGAACTTCGGCTTTTACCAACACAAATGAAATTCGCCCACGCTCAAGAATCATCATTGAAATACAAACACAACCGTCATTGAAAAGGAACTTCAATAATGACGAACTCAGAGATGGACCACGCTCATCGAGTGTGTGATATTGCTTTTTATATCGTCAATTTTAAAGTTTTAAATGCGCATCATCCAAGAAAGCCCGATGGTGGTCAGCCAGCTTGCAGCTTCCCAAAAACCCTAAAATTCGCTTGAATTGAACTTTCCAAATTTTAAAAGATTTAAATTTCGTTAAAATTTTTGAATGCCGAAATTTTAAAAGTTTGTCGCAACATCAACAATCTCAGGAGTTCGTTTGACGTTTGAACGTGTGAGTGAAAGTGGAAACACGAGAATGTTGGAAATTTCCCGCTCGAAAGCCGTTTGCTGTGACCGATTTTCTTCTTGGTGAATTTTTTCCTTGATGACTGCTTTCGGTCCACTCTTCTCAACACACCCAAACGAAATGCTCTTTACAAATTATATGCTGCTTATATCGTGCGAATAAGAAAAGGCCATGTGCGGACGGCAGTGTTAGTGTGTCTTGTAGTTCTTCTTCTTCGTCCCAGTACAAGAATCAACAAAAGATTTTTGCCATTCGTATTCTTGCATCGGTTCGGAACGGGCGTTTTTAAGTTTCACTCTCCATTACATTAGTCGATAGTCCACATTAAAATAATTACAAGAAGAAATTAAATTAAATTAGCAATTAGTGTTTCGGTCGCTTGAAATTAACAAGAAAAGTAAAATTAAGATTATCGACGTTTTAGTTGCATTTGAAAGCTCATCGGATATAACCAGCAGCAAAAAGTGTGTATTATAAGTTTCTTTATTCTTTCGTTATCATTTTTGGATTGTTTAAATTTTACTGGCGCGCGGCGTCGTGAAACGAAAAGCCGAATAAAAAAAGAATCGAGTAAAATCTTCTCATTGGTGCATATCGGAAAGCAAATCAGAGAAAAGAGAAAAAGATTTTTTCGGTGGAAATAAACGAAAATCTCGGCGATATCACGTGAAACTGGGAAGCTTTTTTCCGGCGAAATTGAACTGAAATGAATTGAGCTTCGACAAACGACGTTTTTATTGTTTGATTGGTTTTAATTTATTTATTTTTTTGTTTAATTTCTCTATCAAAGAACACGCCAACAGAAAACTCGAAGTGATAAAAGAGAAAGAATTCAATGAGCGACATTAAAAATCACCAGAAATAAACCTTCAGGCAAACGATAAGAAAGTGGAAGAATGCGAAAATGAAGTTAAAGTGAATTCTGAAAAGTCATTAAAAATCAATTGAAATGTGCTTAAAGTTATTGCCATAAAAAAGAAACAAAAGAGAGGAACCAGCAACCTTGAAAAAAACACAAAAAAGCGTTAAAGCGAGAAGAAATAAAAATAGTGAAAATTTGAAACATTCCGAGGTGAAGATCAGCCAAAATAAAACTCAAAATGACTAGTAATGGGGGAACCATGCCGGTTCCCCAGAACCAAAGTGCGTTCTCGTGCTCTCACTGTGGTTTAATGTTTGAATCAGCTTCTTCGCTACAGGTTCACATGCATTACCAGCACAGCGATATCACCTCTAGCTGGGGAACCTCGCCGTCATCAACGACCCCCACTGCAGAGGGGCCGGAAACCAACAATAATCATCAGCCATTGGGAAAACATCATATCAAAGCCATGTCACCGCATCAGAACACTATCGCTCCGGCAGACTCAAGTGATAATAATCCACCGACACCGCAGCCAAACGAGCCAGGTACTCCTCAGAGTTTCCACAGCGGCGCTCATTCGCCCTACTCGAGCTCCCAAAATCCCCCATCGGCTGCTCCGGCGTCGAACGAACAGCGCGAAATGGCGGCGTCGTACCCGTCTTACTACGACCAGTATTATCACGGAATGGAATACGGCCATGCTCAAGCAGCACACCACCACTTGCTCAACAATGGTCAGCACCATCAACAAGAGTACAAAACAGTGCCTTCATCACGTTACCACCAACAGACATCACCCTTCAATAACACCAGCCAAAATCCACAGACAACCTCATCTAACTCAGTACAAATCTCCAATAATGGCTTGAGTCCGCGAGTGGTGTCGTCGACATCTCCGTCAACTCAAACGAGCACCTCGCCATCTTCCCAGCTGATGCATATTCCGCCAGGACAACCGACACCTTCTCCATCGCCGAAACAATGTGATAAATGCGGCGTCGTGTGTGAAACGGACGGTCAGTTGATTGAACATAGTCAAGTTGCGCACGCTGGCGTCATCGATAATGGATCCAATCGCATCAAGGGTGAAAACGGTGAACAGCAGCAAAACTATCCACCTTTCCCACCGGCTTCGCATCATTACCACCATCACGTGGTCAAAGATGAGCCGTCTTCGGATATTCTCGATCTCGACTCTCAGAAAATGGTTTACCCGCCACATCCGGACGGTGCTTTGCCGTCAATGCACTCATTGCACCCGCTTCAGTCGATGCAACGTCATCCAATGATGTGGAGTCACGATGCGCATTTCATTCCGCCGCATCCAGGCTACCATCAACCAATCAAGCCGGAATATCCACCGACACCGCCAATCAAGAACGAGTACATGCACAGCTCGCACATGAAATCTACTGGCGAATACTCTCCGATTCTTCCGCCGACCCCAGCGTCCATGAAACAGGAGTATAATCACATCAAAGCTGATTATAACGGCACGACGGGAATGGCACAAAGCGGCTCGCTTCCACCTGCATCGTCGATAGGCAGCAAGAATTTTGCAACGGACATTTCTGATGGTGGGAATCAATTGACATCGTCCCCGTCAGACTTCCCGAGCACAACAACGCCACACCAAGAAAACGGTGGCCAGTATCAGCGGTCGTTTGAGCCACCAACCAGCTCGCTTCCATCGTCCAAAGGTGCCAACTGGAAATCGAACGAAGCTCGAAGACCCAAGACCTACAACTGCACAGCGTGCAATAAATGGTTCACGAGCTCTGGCCACTTGAAGCGACACTACAACACAACGTTGCACAAGAATGCCGTGAAGTCGAGTGGACAACCCGACCCAGCAACACTGCCAATTAGCGCACACCATCATCCAAATCGTGATCCCAACTACATGGGCAAGAGACGATCTCATCACAACCGGAATCAACAGGCAAACCAACAGCAGCAGCAGCAGCAACAACAGCAGCAAGCGGCCACCGTGGCAGCTCAAGCAGCTTCCCAAAATCAATTGCAACAGCAAAACGTGGTATCGGAGTCTTCAACTCGTAGTCCCGATTACCAGCCACAATTTTCACTCCCGTCGTTCGGGTCGGCAGCATTGCAGCAAGGCTTCGGACAATATGGATCGAACAACCTTCATAATTCTCCGGGAAACGGGCAAGCAGGTGAGATTCGACCCCATTCTTTCTATCAATTGTGCAATTTCCATTTTTGAAGAAGAAACGAGAGAAAAGTTCATTTTTGCAAGAAAAATAATATTTGAAAGTTGATTAAGAAAATATTGTCAAACCACGTACGTTTCTCTGCTTCTTCAAATAAAACTTTGTTGCAAAATGTATTTCCCCAAAAATTGGGAGGCACAAAAAAAAGAAATTAACGGAAAGTGAACTGTGAAAAGCTGAGACGGAAAATGCTGGACAAGTTATTGAAAATTTCTCTTGAACTGCTCAAGGTAAACTCCAGTCAATGTTCCGTTAATTTTTTCCCCGAAAGAGTGAAAGGGAAAACACGCAAAAAAGAAAAATGAGAAAAAGTTGCAAAGTCTCAAAGAAAAGTAAATTTCATTTGGTCGTAGAGAGAATTTATTGGTTTCGTTTCTGCTCTAAAAGCAAATTTTCTTTTCTTAATTTTTCCCCAACTTATGATTTTCAAAATCTCTAAGAAAATTTCGTTTCTGTTTTATTAATTTTTATTTTCTTTTTCTTTCTCTTCTATAATTTTCTCGCAACCCCTCCGGACGCCTTTCTTGTTTGTCAATAATTGCATTTAATTGCGAACACGCGTAATTTTCCATTGCGTAAAGGTCCCTCAGTTCACGTTGCCTCCCAACCGAGGGGCCTGCATCAGATCTTAATGAGCAACAGCAACTTATCAATCCAAACGGATCACCAGGCACTCCTACAACACCAGCAGGAGCAGTTGCTTCATCAGCCTCATCACCAGTTGGACCCTACTTCCACCACCACCACCATCAACTCCACCCCACCGCCGTGCACCACCATGCAATTGCAACCCACCAGCAACATCAACAGTTCAACGGCTCCGCAATACCCTTTGCATATCACAACCAACACTCACTTCTACCCCATGCACATGGGCCAGGGTCAGAACTCTCCCAATACTATTGGTAACTTGCGCCACTCATCGCCCTCGGAGCCGTTCATGGAAGTTCAACTCTCTCCGGAAATGCAAAGCAACGAACACCAGCTTTACTATGCCGCACTCCCATCGATCCATCCCCATCCGGGCTTGCACATGACGTCTTACGATCAGATGACATCACGATACATGGGAGGGGCCGCTTATGCAGCTGACATGGTGCCACCATTTTCTCCCGACATCCCTGAACAATATCACCAGATGAGTGGGTCAACAATTGCTACATCGCCGTATGACCACGATATGGTTCCCCAAGGAGCGTCCATGATGTCACCAGCTCCGTCGTCACCGAGCGTGTCGTCTTCAGTTCACATGCAGGCGTCGCTTTCGGCTGTCTCGGCGACGTCTTCAAAACAAAGCAAAACATCACCGACGTCTTCTGTGAGTGACTTTCGCTGCGAAACTTGTGATAAATCGTTCAACAAGTCCTGCTACTTGACGCAGCACAACAAGACGTTCCATTGCGGCGAAAAGCCCTATAAATGCCACCGATGCGGAAAGCGCTTCCCATGCGATGCCTCGCACGAGGAACATGTTGCGAAGCACGGCGGTGACAAGCCGTTTAAATGTGAAATATGCCCGAAGGCGTTCAACCACAAGACCGACTTGAGACGTCATATGTGTTTGCACTCGGGTAGCAAGCCGTTCACTTGCAGCCAGTGTGGAAAGGGTTTCATTCGTAAGGATCACATGGTGAAGCACACGGACACTCACAAGAAAAAGTTGAATCCAGGCGGGAAGAAGCCGAAAGCCAACAGCAAGAAGAGGTCGACCTCAACGACCATGACTGCACTGCCAGATTCGAATGACTCACACGCGTACAACGCCATGGGAGCAGAGGAAGCGATAAACTTAAACTAGAATGAACTAGAAACTGACAGATTCGAAACGGTAGTTACCAAAGTCGTCGAAATAGGAAGACAATGTGAAATTCTGTAAGAAAAAAAAACAAAATTATCCAGATCTACCTCAAAACGTTTTCCAAAAAATAATGAATTCATTGTAAAAAGAACTTCAAAAAGTTTTTATACCAGAAAATGAGTATCTCATGATCTACCTCAAACTGAAAGGAAAATCTTTAAAAACTTGTATTTACAACATTTAAACTGTGAAAAACGATAAGTCACCATTCAACAAAAGTAATTCAAGTTGATGTTTTCTGTCTTCAAACAAGATTCGTGCGTGAATTGCGTGGGGATATTTGCTTTTAAGACTATCCAGACGTGATAAACGGACAATCTTGAACTTTTTCGTTTGCTCAAAGAAGAATTTTCTTAGAATTTTCTTTAAGATAAGCAATAATATTTCTTTTTTATACTCACACGCAACAAAATGAACAAATACAGTAAATTGTGTACCTAAGATATAAAAGAAAAACTTCAAAACCAGAAAGCATACAGAGAGAAATATTTATAAAAAAATTATAAAGAATATAAAAGTTATCGAAACAAAATTAAATTTGTTCGCGAAATGATTTTGTATAGCTGAGAATTTTTTCTTCCTCAAACAGAAACCAGATTGATCTCATTAAATGCATTTTCTGTTCGCCACATTCAGTGTCCTAAAATTTATTCGTCTTCAAACTAGCTGTTGAAAAATGTTAGAAAGGGAAACGAAATTGTATTAAAACAATGGTTGTGTTTATTATAATTAACATTTTTGCCATGAATTACGCCACAAATGTTTACTTGTTTTGTGCAGTCGTCGTTTCACCAACTTTGTATTAAATTTGACGACAAAAAGGTCGATCACCAAAAACACGAACCAAAAGGTGGAAAAATGAAAATATTTGACGAAATTAATAGCCAAAATCTTCGCCTGTCTACCTCAAACGTGATTATTTTCCATTTTGTTACATAATTTTGTTTTTTTTGCAAACAATTTTTTGTTGAAAGTTATAAATCCTTAAAGTTGCCACAAAAAATCTTCCAATTATGTTTGACGACAAGCAACACGCGCTGTCTCAGAAGTTAAAACCTACGTTGAATTTAATTTTTAATTATTTTTTGCTTACTGCTTTATTTCATTTATGATAAAGAAACAGTTTTAGTTACCAGAATCTACTCAAACGAAGCCCCAAACACACAAGTTGTCTTGTGTCTTTAAATAATTTGTAGTTTAAATTGTAAGGAAAGAAAGATTTCTACCCACTAAGCAAATATATTTGAGAAATATGTTGGTTAATGAAGGATCTTGAGACAAGTCTATGACTAAATTATAGAATAATTTTTTTATTTGCGCCCAGGAGCAATTTGACCTTTGAAGACAAGAATAAATGAAATTTTTAGTCATTAAACGAGAGAAAAGCCGATATCTGAAAACAAAGTCGCGAACTTTCTGGTTAAATATGCAAATGTGTGCGCACACAGCGAGACTTTTTGTTCATATTTCAGTTTGTGATAAAGTTTGTTGGCAATCCAAATCCGGACATTCATTAATTAATCCAAATGGACTAAGATCGCTGCTCAGACGCTCGATTTGCATTTCCAGAAACTTCGCTCGAACAATAATAAATTAAAAAGAAAGATTTGAATGCAATATCACTGAAACTAATTTACAGAGTGTTACCATATCAGAGAGATGAAAATTTATATCAGCAAAAAGATTAATTAACATATCGGTTGCAAAGCAAAATTGCGCAGACACAAATTATTCCCATATCATTTTCGCTGATCATTGTCAGAGATTAACTCAGAACGTTTTGTTTCACGCGAAATTAAAAAAAGAGAAAACATTTCAATGAACGTAATAAAATTTTTGAAACGATATGAAAACCAAAACTTAATCAACGTAATGTATAATTGTATTTTGAGTGTGAAAAACATGAATTTAAATGAAAATCTGAGGGAATAAATATATTTGGCAAATAATTAGGAATTAACGATAAATTGCTCAAAAATGACTGCGTTGATGACGCGTACTCGTTGGGTATCAAACAGACAAACCTTATTTCCCACAAAAATATCAATTGCGTTTCAATCAATAGCTGAAGCTTGATTGTTCCTTTTTGATTTAGGCATTAAACTTTGTTGAATATTACTCGCCGATTACGAATTTTGTTGCCATTTCATCATTTACTCTCATTTTGAAACATAAGCAAGTTCTTGTAAGTCATTAACTAGATAGTTTAAAAATGAAGAAATTATTGAAGAACTTTTCGGCTTAATCACCCAACTCAATCATCGTAGAATCATTGCATTAGTTCAACCTGTAAATAAGAAAATTTGATGTCAGATGAGAACTTTTCGTTCGTTTTGAGACAAAAGTCATATTTAGACATATTTTCCCTGTTTTTGTTTAGTCTTTAAGATGGAAAGTAAAGTATTTGATGAAAAATGAAAGAAAACAATACAAAAATTGTATGTGAAAGCACTTTAAATTGAAAGAAAATTTATTATTGAAATGGAAAGAAAAAATAAAATTTTAAAATTGAAAACATCCAGACTTTTAGTTCATTGCACCTGAAAAATTTCGTTAACTTTAATTTTTCAGCCATATGGAGCCAGTTCAACAACTTTGTGACAGACTTCAGGCAAATGACTTGTTGCGAATTTGAGAAACAAAAACAGCCGATAAACTTTCTACCACTTTTTATTTTTTAATTTGATCAGTTTCGTTAGATTTTGTACAAAGTCATCACTAACTTCTGTCGTGTTGAAAGGATTATCGACGAATACAGGCGCATCAGAACCTTCCTTGCTAATCACGTCTTCTTCCTCTGATTTGTAATCGACGTCTTCTTCTTCGAAATCTTCGCTGTTCAAAATATCCTTGATCGTTTGCAGCTTGTCCTTGTGTTTTCCGGGGATTCCGAAGAAGTTGTTGTTGTTGTTTCCACTGTAACCAGCGATTCTCCGATTAAACCTCAGAAACCGAATAAACAGCGATAGCAGGAAGAACGATTTAATTAAAGCGAAGGCTTTCAAAAACAAGAAAAATTTCAGCGGAAGGAACAAGGCCTGCGAAGTGAAAAAAGTCGAATTGATTGTGGATCGTTTTTTGAGAGAAAAATTGAAAATATTTACCTTCAGGACAATGAACGGCAGTGCCAAAATTGCAAAACCGCCGAGCAAATATTTCAAGCCAGTAAACAGAACTGCTGAAATACCTAAGTCGTGTGAGTCTTTGGAATGTTCTTTGTCAGATATTTGAAACGTTTGAACAGTTGCTTTTTCAGGGCACTTGTGATATCTGTTTGGAGACAAAAACAGAACGCAATTATTGTTTCACCAACTCATGCAGTGGGTTAAACTGCTCATAAGCAAACAGAATTTAATCACTCACTCTTCGTATTCGTAGTCAGATCGCTGCTGGATTGGATTCAAAACGTTGGCCAAAGGGGGTCTCTGTGGACTTTTAAATCCGAGCGGAAAGTTCACTGGATTTTTTCTATTCACTTCGTACTGGTTTTTGTAATAATCAATTGAATTTAGATTTTGACTCATTGGCGTAATCGACATTGGCTCGTTAACGTTTCGTTTGTTTCGAAGATCACTGAATCTCGCTCTAGTGTCACTGATTACATTCAGCTTCGCTAAATTTTGTCGCAGCTGTATCTCGTAATTATCTCGCATTGTATCGTACACACTGTCGAGAACTAAATTCTCGTCTCCAACTGGATCCCTTCCTTCATATTCAGAGTCCATGAACTCGCACAGCACAAACAGCTTAAAGAAGCTATAAACTACCAAAAAAGCTAGCACTTGCCAGGAAATCATTTTGCTTCAGCTAAATGTTTCGCTTTCGAACTGCGAGATGAAACTAAAAACTCGGAAGCAACAGGTTCATCATATTTATAGGCAAGCCAAGAATCAAAATTCGGAAAAAATCAGCGATTCCCGAAAAGAAGCAAAAAGAAATAGGAAAATCGAAATTATCTCGTCATTCGTAATGGTGATTTACTTTTGTTGAACGAAAACGAAAATCATTACAAGCAGAACAGAAACGAACTTGATGTTCGTTTGCGTAGTTTCCACAAAACATGCTCAAAACACTTTTCCTGTATTTTTCAGATTCGTCTTGGTTTATTGCACTCCAGAGTTGTATAATCGCGGTCTCGAATGCCGAACCGGAATCAAACATCAAAACATCAATGAAAAGATTGTTACGAAACAGTGGAACACGACCTAATACATCGCAATTGAATGGAAAGCGCTTAGAAAAGTAAATAGGCATCAGTTGCGGTAGATTGTTGGCGAGTATTTTGATCAGAAATGTTCTTGAGAAAGAACAAAAATACTTAGAGACGTTACAATAAACATTATCCTCTCGTTCGTGTGTTGGAATTTTGCAGTTCTTGTTAAATTTTCATGATTATTTTCCATGAATTGTATAGCTTGGTAAGAATCTCGATAATCTTGAGATAAGATACTGCTAAATTCCCCCCAATATCGATCTAATTCCAACCTATTGATGCGTTAAATATTTCTTTTCATTTTGCTGATCAACAATAAAAGTAATTTTGGCTTATCTGAATCTGAAAAGATTCTAACATACATTTTGATTGTTCACAGCTGCTAAACGGCCAAACTCCAATCAAATGTAGTTGTAGAACTTTTATTTAGATCAATCAAGTGGATCGGCCGTTAATCGGTCAGTTTTGCTGTGCATGCATGGTGTTTACATGCCTTATATGGGTTATGCTAATTTATGTAAACTCCAATCGATTATCGAGTTGCGGGAATCAATTGGTCACTTAAATTTTTTATAGGTCGGTGTGTCACTTAGGAGTTCTAGTTTTTATTTACACAAATTACGCGATGTCTCAATTACCCGGCTATACACAGCGGGAAAGAAATTCAATCCCAGGTCAATAACTTGTTGCATAACAACATCGATTTAGCCGAAATGTTGGCCTTTGAGAAATCATTGAACTGTAAAGCTTCTCATAAATCATTGTTGTACGCTGGAGTGAACCGAGATCTGTGAGCATGCAAATTAGAAAGATTTGTTCTTGGGAAAATTTTCTATGAATCGGAAGTGAAGATTAGACAAGGATATGTGACTTTGCATCCTTTTGTCACTGTTTCTTAAATTATTCGACAAAAAGTGTATCATCATGGACCCATTTGAAGGATTTCGATAAAAAATTACATCATTTGTGATCATTAATTAGACGAATTTGAACGTAAAGGGTTAAAGCAACAGCAAAAGCTGTGATTTACTGATTTTCTTCTTGTGTTTTTTGTTTCTGTTCACTCTTCGGGGCAATTTCGAGCTGATGGGTTCTTTGCTTTGATGGAAACGGCACATGAGAGATTGTCTTTAAAAGGGGCGAAGATGATTCAACTTCCTTAAATGAAAACATGAGAGAAAGAAAAAAAAAGAAGCGAGATTGGCTGTTGGCAAGAGTTGTCTGATGCTTGACCTGATTTCAGCCTAAGCCGAGGCCCGTCGAGCAACGAGAACCTCAATCACTTTCTCGAGCATCAGACAACACACGCAGGACACCTTTTCTTTAATATTTCTCAGCGTCCCCTTAAAAGTATTTTTATATAAATTCCATTTAATTTGATTTCACGTAAGAAGCATCAGCAGAGGTGAGAGTTTCTGGGATGGAAGGAAACAAAAACAAAAGACGAGAAGGATTTGTTTGAGAAGCTTATGGTCTGCCTTTGAGGAAATAAGGCTGGAGTTCTGCTACACGTCTTGACGTCACCCTTAAACTGTAAGTGTTCAACTTTCTGGAAATTTCAATTTTGAAAAATATCGAATTAAAATTAGCAAATCTTGAAGAGAGAATAATAAAACAAATCAACGAATGAACGGAATGATGAATTCACATGTGCAGAAGGAACGTCAAAGGGTTCGCAGAGAAACGAAAGGCCAAGCAAGCATATATAGGAAGTAAATTGAGAAGGAACCCTTTGTGTGAAAACTTCGGGCAAGAAGAGAAGAAGATACATAAGACATGCTTGTGTGTTCCTTCGTAATAAGCAATAATCGTCGACTACCACCTGGTCCTGCTTTTTGGCTGTTTATTTTTTCATCTCTTCCTTGTTCGTTTGATTTCTTATTTAGCCCTTAATGCACGACGATGTTGCAGGGAATGCTGTTAGCAGCTCCAACAGAAGAAAACCGTTCGATGATTAACTTTGATGACGAAGCACAATTTCCACTGAATTAAAACCGACGCGTCCGTTGATTCAACAAATCCTGGGAAATAATTTTCTTCGAAGCGACGAGATTGTTTCGATTGTCTCGGGGGGAAATTGTTCTGGTGAAATCACGCGAAACGTCGTTGATTGGATTGTCACAGCAAAAATATGCGCATCATGACTCAACAAGTCGCAAACATTTTGGCGAGGGAGAGAAACATTGGAACATGAAACACCTGAGCTATTTTCACACGCTGCAGAGAAAACAGATTGCCGATGGAATGAGTCTTAACGATGAATCACAAACAAGAGTGCATTTTATGGCATTCACCGGAAACTTTTACCATTCAATGATTGTTTCGGGATCTCGCTTTGTGATGCGTTTCTGTGACATGTGCAATTCTGTGGAACAAAAAGCGACTGCATCGAAAGACTGCAGAAAACAAAACGTTCGTACACTTCACCATGAATCGATGCACATATCCGAGCCCTACTCAATCTTGAACGCTCGTCAAATGCATTTTATGATCTCCTTTTGTCATTTCGGCCGTAAATTCAGTCAATCTATTTTTACCGTTTTGAACACATAAACCCATGAATAAATAAATGAGGCCTTCAATCACTTTCAGGTGAACTATTCAGTCGAATTTATGGCGGAATGTAATTCAATCATTAATTGATTCTTTCTCCCCTGAATGCACATAGTTTCAAATCGCAGGAGAACATATTTGCACAGAACTTTTACGTTTTGCACAGGAATCATGTGAATTCTCGATTCGATACAGCAATCAATAAAAATGAAGAGAAGTTTCTAAAGCCCAATTGCAATCCCAATAAATCACAATTCTGTGCTGCTTCAGATGAAAAATTCTGTTCGGATTTTTTGTTTTGCTTTTTAGGAATTTCATTTCTATGGTTCAACGTTGTTCTTATTGCTGTTTTTTTCTTCTCTTTTCCAAATCTGAAGCCGAGTGTGGGAACAGAAAAAAGAAATGTTTTGTCGAAAAGTTTGTGCAAAAGGATTTCTTTCGGAGTATTGTTGTGTTTGTTGAATCATTTATTTCACTTTTTATTCTCTCTGAAAGGCTAGAAGTTTGAAAGAAGCCTTACAGAACAGCCTGCCCTTACTACACGTCTGTCATAATCAATCGACAAAAAAGCAGAAAGGAAAAAAATCATGAACAGATGAAACGCACCAGACGAATAGACAATAGAACCGAAGATTTCTTTAAAATAAGAGAAAATAGAGCAAAAATAAATAATCAGATTCCAAGACGAGAAGTTGAAAAAAATACGAAAAGGGCAATTTCCAATTTTTATCCGATCAAAGGGGAGACTGATTTAGCAGCAGAGTTCAATTCGCAGCTTGTGTGAGAAAATGAAACTTTTGATTTTGCAGAACGGTGAACTCGAATACTTGTTGTTGTTGTTTGGAGTAAATTTTTGTAAAATTTTCTTCATCGGAATTTCGAGTGTTTTTTCCCAGTTTTTTTTTCTCTGGGAAATTTCTGTATCCTGAGGGGAAATTTACTCGATTGATGTTTGGCAGTTGGCTGCCCAATAGATTTGTTTTTAAGTAGCGCAAATAGGCAAACAATTTGTTATGATTATGGGCGACTACGGTAAAAGTTTCCCATGATAAAGCATGAATATTAGAATGCAAATAGCAGGCGCCGTTCACTATAAAGGTAAAATGTTGTTGCGACACGGTGAAAACACGGAAGTCACCGCAATGACGGAACTTAGACGTGTCTAAGAATTTTTCTTCGTTATGAATAAGAAAATGACAAAATAGCAACAGCAAGACAGGAATAAAGCCCATAAAACTCGAGACGTAAAAGTTTTCTCGCCGGTGTTTCAGCCAAGCCTGTACACTTTAAGGAATATCGCAAACAAAAATTATAATTGGAGGAATTAATGGAACGGGAGGCAGGAGAGATGAATTTTTATATGCTCTGGATGTATTTTTAAAGTAATAAATTTGAAAAATTTCCTTTTTAATTGCCTTTTGCCTCGTACACAACGTTCAACTCCGGTGAACGACTGGCTTGGTGCCATTATTCGCCCCAACTTGTTTTTCCTTCTCCACGGCAGTGGATCTCCATCTTCGGTCCATTTCATGCGAGGGCAGATTCACGGGTTTTGCTACCACGCGCTCCGGCGGTAATTAGCCATAAAAAACATTAATTTTGTTTATTCTTGAAATAAATTTTAACCGAGAGAATGTTTTGTAAAGCGGGAAGTGCGTAAAGAGAAAAATAAAGAAATTTATCATTATGAATGAGATTTCAGAGCAGGCGAATGGTTGTTGCTTTTGTAATATGCTTGTATTCACCCTTGTCCTAAATTCTCCTCCTCGAAACCGCGCCAATAAATTTCACATTCATTGATTTTCACTTTTTATGGCATTTCCTTCTTAAGCCGATAATTGCGTTTGGCGTCTTTCCTTTCTCTTCTTCGCTTTAGTAATTTTGCCACTTAAAGATGCTGCAGTTTTCCTCGTGCGATCTTCCATTCAGTTCACGAATTCTCCTAATAACTTTAATCAATGAACGTCTTCAATGAAGACGAATACAGGAGGGAAGAAAATGCTTCAAGGCCAGCGGACGAATAGAAAAGAGGGCAAAGGCTATGCTCGCTCGCTCATCCAAGCATCTCTCGAATAAAACCACTCATTATTATTACTTAACATTCGAGGAACATACAAATTTATCTCTTCCTTGCTACGATGAAAGGCCTGAGACTCGAATTTTCTTGACTTTCTCGGTAAAAAGGGAATGGCACGAATAAAACGAGAGCTTCGACAGTGTGCACGTCTGGTTTCAACATTGCAAGGAAAATAATCGCGTTTGTAATTTTGTGTGGCCCTTCTCAATCGACTTTCACAGCCTCTGCAGTGGAACATGTAAGTTTTTTGTTGTTTCTAGTCATGTTCGGCGATTAGGATGCGATAATCAGAGGAAATTACGGACAAAATCACTCAACATGTTATCTTTCGATGACGTAAAATTAAATTAATTTAAAAGCGTTTCAGCAAAACCGATCAAGGATAGAAAAGGCAGAATTGATTTGGGAAGTGTATCGAGTGAGTCGTCATCAAGAAAATCAAATTAAGTTAAAGAGTGAAGCTCATTTTTCGGAAAATCTTATTACATATCAAAACAGGCACAAGGATCGACCACATTAAAATTTCAGTTCACTTTTCATTTCATCGAAGAAACTCACCACATTCGATTAGTGAAGAAGTAAATGAAAACACAATTTAGCCAAACTCATGAACTTCCAGATTAACTCCCCCGAAATACTTTGACCGAAGCTAAATGTAATCACCAACATGTAGTTTGCTAGAAAAAATCGATCAAACAGCTGTGGTGATGAAACTCCCAGCCAAAACATTTGCGGCTATCTTCTGTGTGAAAAGTAACGTTTGCCTCCACTCGAAGACTTTAATATCTATGCTGCAAGCTGAGGAAGAAAGGAAAAGTGAAGTGAACAATGGAAAAGATTTTCCAACAGAGAAAGTGGGGCACATTTGGACGAGAATAAAAACAAACTAATCGAGAGGCACTTTCACTTCATTAAGCAGCCTCTTTAAGGAGTCTCAAGAATCGGATTTCTTGACATCGGAATTAACTCGATTCGAAGCGAGTTAAGATATCTTAACTTCCATGTAAATCCTAACAATTAATTAAGGACTTTAAATGGACAAGACAAAGTTTTTGAGGAATCTAAAAGACGTCTTGAAGATTCTTAAAAGCAAGAAACTTGAGAAAACTCAACATTAACACATTAGGAGTGCTCAAGGATGTTTTTTTTTCCAACAAAAACGTTATTTTCCACTCTTTCTCAGTGAATCATCATCATCATCATTAATGTTCGCTTTCGTATCACTCTGTGAAAACTATTTCCAGCCGTGTGATGCCCTATATTATCTCTCGTCCGGAGTCTCGACATCATCACATACACGCACAATAACAAATAATAGCATCAGCCAGAAGAACGACGCAACAAAAAATCTATTCTTTAAGGAAGAGACGAGAGAAAGAAAGAAAAAATACATTAAGGATGTTGAGAAATAAAGAATTATTAGAGAAGACGATGCTTTTTTTTATCTTGGTTGCTGTTTCTCCGTTTACTTTATCTTCTTCTTGCCGTTTCAGTATTTTTTTACTCTCGGCGTAATTTTGTTTTATGTTCTAATTGTCTTAAATATTTCTTCTTCTCTCGTTCTAGTGTAGCAAATCGCTTTAAAGTGAACTTCATCTCTTCATTTGTTGGGAATATTCACGCAAAGATAAATTCAGAGATGCTCGGTCGAGAAGGGAATTAAACAATTGATGTGACGGAATGTGCTAACCACTTTGAGAAACATCTAGGAACGAGTAACCAGCAGCCCTGCTTTGCAGTCTCTCATCTTTGACCACGAAAACAAGAAATTCTTTAAGAGATTCTCCAGGCACTTCAAGTGGATAACATTTTGGCAATGAATTTAAGCCATTAAGAGATCCTTGAGAAATTTTCTAATGCCTCGTTTTTGGAGTAGTTCAGTTTCAATGAAGACTTTAAGAAGGACGAACGCATTTCCATGGAAAATAATGAATTGTTCAAGATTACATTTTCACAAAAGACTTTAAAAGGAATCTCAGTGGATCGGATCGATGATGTTGCGTAAAGAGAAAAATGGTTCATGAATGACACCACAGAAAGCTACTGGATGTTATCATTAATAAATTTCCATCCAAGCGACTTTCCTTTGTCGCACCGAAACTATGTTTTAATTGAAACACAGATTGACAACCTTGAATTCCCCGGTAACTGACTTCTCTGTTGTACAACAGTAACGGCAGAATTCATCGATTCATTGTGCAAATGAAGACTTCTTGCTATTCGCACAATGAATCCAGACGTCGAGTATCATGAATACACGACGATAAATATAAAGGAATCTCATCGAAACATTAGAAGACGATTTGGGAGAGGGGAAGTATCTGGTTGAGTGTTGTTGTTGTCATATCTAATATTACCACTGCCATCATTATCTGCATTACCTATTCATACCTCCGCAGAAAGAACACACATTCACAATAGAAAAAGAATCCGGATGTTTAGGAAACTTTTTTCTCCTCGCTCATGGCGAGTGGAAGCGTCTCGAGCCTTAATGGGAAATTATTATTCCTAGAACGATGTTGAGTCTCGTCTTTTCAGCTCTCGCAAAACTGTCAACTAATGTGGACACACATTTTCGTCGCTATTCATGCCTTCCTTGTTCTGCTTCCTATTCATGCTGATGCTCACACGGAAATTGTGCGGCTTTAAAGGAAAGCAGAATTACAACAGAATTAATCAAACGATTCTGAGTGGAAGGACGCTCCTAACAAGGTTATGTTCTTCTGTGGCGCTTGAAGAATTTTTATTTCATCCTGGCTGCTGATTTGAAAAGCTAGATTGTCTACGAATGGAAACTTATGCGAATAGAAACTTCTGCAAAAGTGAATTCTGAACCTCGTCAGATCGAAAAAGGATTGCTTGACTTCGTTTTTTGAGAACGAAACTGTTAGTTTAGGATTTGTTTAGTTTTTAAACAAAGCAGTTCAAACAAATTTCAAGCTCCGAAAAAATCAACCTTTTTCTTTCTGTTAGAAGCAAAAAATCGACTGAAGGCACTAGAACCACGCAACGCTTTGTTTGTCCTTCAAAAAAGAAATTAAAGGAAAACAAAGTATTTGAAACTTTCTCGAGCAGGGATGAACAATATCGAATTGCAACAAATGAAACGGGAAGGCATTAATTGAAATGTAAATGATTTCACGGCGTTGAGTGCACTTGAGACTATTGTTTGGGACTTGACATAGTCAAACAGGAATTAATTCGTTATTCGAATACATTTCGATTCAACTTCTACATGAGAACTAAAGAAAACGCGACAGGGATCGAGTGTAATCTGAAATTACCATAATAATGATTTAGTGTCACGTATAAAAATTTCAAATGATTTGTTTTTATCGTCGTTGTGCAGCGCGATTCGAAGAAACCATGCAACAGGTAGCGAGTGCGCTCAACATAAATGCTTTTCCCCCATTCACTAAATTCCCGAGTGTGTGAGATTTTATTACGCCGCCTTTTTACGACACATTTTCTCTGCCATTCCGCTGTTTTCCATTCGCTCGCGGTGTAGAACAATAAAATTTAAGTAGAAAATCTGTTTTCCCACTAGTGGCGGGGGACGTGACATAATCTGAGACGTCGTTTTAGTTTTAAGACACGGGGTTGAGCCTTAGGTGGGTTTAATTAACTTTTAAGGCACTCTCAAGTGTTGCATTAAAGGAAGAAATTTGCAAGAAATTCAATTTAATAATGCGGCTGACCACTGTAAATTGGAAATCCAGAACATTTGCAACATGGCCGACCTAAAGTGAACCTTTTAAGTGATAAAAACAAAATAGTTTTGTCTAACGAAATAGGTCAAGTGGTACCGAGTTCTTTAAGAAAAAATACCCAACACGGAACCTTTAAGACTTTCGGATAATTGAAAAACAACATCTCGATTCCTTCTGCCACAGTGAACACTTCTGACAAAAAGTTTTCTTTATTTCTTCAAGATTTCTTTCACAGTGAAGCTTCTCTGCTAGCGATGAGTTCAAAAAGAACTTCTTGAATACTGACATAGAGCTAAGGATTTATGCTCGAGTTTATTCTCAAAAACTCCAATCAGTTTACACTTGAATTCACGTTGAGAAACTCAATCCTCGACTCACGATGAATGTTTGCTCCACTAGCACAGAACCAAATAAATTAAAATCTTTTTTAAAAGAGAAAAGAACAAAAAGTCGTTTCATTGCAAAGCATCGCCTAATCCAGCGCAGAATATCAAAACCTGTTGTCGATGATGCCGATTCCAAGAATTTTTTGGTTTGGAGAGCATCCAACGAGAATAACGGTCGACAGAAATTTACTGCGGTGAATTTCGGCGACGTGCAAACGCTGACCCGGCACCTAAAATTATTAGACATAGAACAAGATATAAACAAACGCAGAAAGTTGTCATCTCGCTGATACATCTGAAGCTGTAAATTTGGTGTTGAAATGGCCAGTGTTGTGATGTTTTTCTCTTTTTGTTAGCGCCAAATGATTCACATTTTGATAATCGTTTTACAGCGAAGCCGTTTCACGTGTCTCATACAAGAACTGCTTGAACAATAATGACTCATTGTTAAAACTCGCCGAAAGATGCTTAAAGATAATTGATACAAATTCTCCATTCATGAATCAAGTGAAGTACATTTGTAACGAAGCCTGAACAGCGGCGCAAAGAGTAACAGGAGAATGATGGCGAAGTCAAAACATTTTCAACGCTGGTAATTGACTTGTTGTCTGGAGAGTACAGTTCCGAAGCGTCCCCAGCTACCAAAGAAATTTGAAACCCCAACACATCCGACGTTCTCACGAGACAAACTTTTTTTGCAACAAACATTCCACAAATTCCACAATCGATGTGGAGAAGAAGCGGAATCACAAATGATGCTGTTCAATGAATCGAATTCAATCAAATGACGAGCGCGGAAGCGCTGTAAAAAATGAGAAACAGCCAAGTCACTTAACGACTCATCATCATTAAACGCTGTGAGTTCTGTCGAACAGTTTTTGTCGTTCGTTCTACCCGCTGTAATTTCTTGACTGAACGCCAATCAATTAAGACTCCCAAAACTGCAACTCAACGATAGTAATCGATCGACTTCTTCGAGTTGAGCGGGAGTCAGCGGTTAATTGAACGGAACATTAGTTTCACATTATTTGCAAATAAACACGATTCCACTCGGTCAGATCTGGCTGGTGGATGCTTCTGCGGCGTCGGTGATGGCCTCGTGGGAATGAATAATTACCAAAAGCCGAGAAAATATTTCTCTCGTCTGTAGTTTGTCTTCCAAATGTTTGCGGTTTGGTGTTGTGTTCTCGCGAATTTCGTTGCATCAACAAATATTAGAATGTCAGGATTCAGCTTCGTGGACCGCCCAAACTGATGATGATAGCTAACAAACGATTGCCATCAACTGAAGCTCAAACCGATCGTATTCTGCACGGGCAACATGTAGAATGCTTCTCTTAATTACCCTACAAACAAAAACATCAAACGGTGAAGGATACAAAAACTGTGCCATCGTTTAACCGACAGACAGATCTCATTATACCAGCAGTGAATTAGCCTGTTTTGCTGGACTTTAGGATTGGAAACTAGAATTTCAAGCCAATTGCACATTAAGAACATTTTTTCACATCGTTGGCATTTTTTTCTACCACTTCAAGAATTTTTTTCGCGTGTTGTATCATTGGCTCAAAATTTCTGGTTTCAGCTAATCGCCATGCACGAAAATGAACAAATCGCATATTCTGCAGTTCTCGGAATTCGAAGCAAGATGTAGAAGTCCAAAAACGAGCTACAACAACAAACTAAAGCGTCAGACTTGAATCTCTAAATTTTGTAGGTCGTTTCAGGCCTTCCTGTAGTGGCCAAATTTATCGACTCTCGTGACTCATAAAGAATCGAAGATCTTTTTAAACGAGAAGGTCAACGTTTTATTTTACGTGTGAACCATTTAAAAACTTGTATCAGATTAAGTTAAGATTTGGAGAAACTTCTTCTTCTACTGAACAAAACATTTCGTATCTGAGAGGCGACATTTCTCGTTTCATGTGATGAATGTGGAGAAATTATAATTCAAATTCAGTTCAAAACTAACTGATCATGAATAATCATAATTGCTTCCATAACTTAGACAGACGCCTAAGGGATGATTACCGGGATTCCCAGAGTGAAATTCTATGTTCACATGCACCTTTTGTTCCAATTTAAACTGTTAAAATTGTTTTCACTGGGCTTAAACACAAGATTTTCAATTTTGCCGTCTCGAAGACATCGCGTTTGTTTGAACCTCTCGTGATACTTATTCGATAGTTCAAAGCAATCTTTGGCTATTAATTATCTTTAAACTTCAACAGAACTAACTACAGACAGCCACAACTTAAGTGGCTGTGGTCATGAAACAGATTCATGACCAAAACACAGACAACTCAAGTTTTGAAAGACTATTTAATAATAAATTTCACGGGAATTAATTTCGAAAAATTGTTCAGAATCAACGCTTTTTGCATAATTGGTGCTGGACTCAGTTCGTGAACCGAGATGAATGACATTTGATTGATATGCAAAAATAGACTGTTGAGTGAAAAAACAAGCATAAATATTCATGTTATCAATTAAAAATGACACGTTCGTTAAGATTGATCGAGACATGCTCCATGTCAAATGAATTTGTGACTTTTCCCTGGAAGCGAACTTTTTTCTAAGCGCACGAATAAACTTGATGTCCAAACATGTTTTGAAGAATTAATTATGGTAATTTATGATGAGCTATTATGGACTTGGCAGCAATGAATGAATCTTCATCATCACCCTTAACGTCCCAAGCCGGAGAGCGCAAAAAAGTGCAATTTATGAAATTTAATTTAAGACAATTCAAACATTTCATCAAATACACATCAGCGGGCTGTGCGGGATCTGTTTCATGTCTCGTCTTTTTAATTTTTGACTAACTTGGCTGATGAGTTTAATTTGTGATGCAGTCAAAACTGATATTTCGCTGAATGTTCTTCCTCTGTCGTGGTAAAAACAAAACGAAAGTGTTAGTTGTGAGATGTTGCATGTTGCCGCCTATTTCCCGTTTCGAAAAACTCATAATTGACCTTGAGACCATACAGTTTTTTCTGCGCCACAGCACTGCGAATTATAAAATTCCGAATAGTGAAAATAACATCGCACAGTAAATTGAGTGAAGTAATTCAATTCACTCCAACAAAGCATGTTCAATTTGAAATTCGATATTTGAGAAGACTTCTCGGCTGTAAGAATTGAAATTCGATAACTTGTGCCGACCTACAAATGTGGAATTTCGTTTGATTAACTCACAATGTTCTAACATGTGATTTCCTCGGTGGTTAGATTAGGAGAAGAAACTGCTCGGCAGCTCTGCACACAATTGTATGCCAATAATTTATGGTTTTGTGCGGAAAGAAAACGAAGCCGGGGGAAATTTCACTTATGTTTCATAAAAGTTTCAGTGTGTTTCACTTTAAGAGATGGTTTTTTTCTTCCCTGCTAGTAATCAGTTAAGAGCTTGGAGAGTTTTCTCAAATTTCACTTTCCCATTTCGCAACCCTTTCATTCACTCTCCCCTCCACCCCCTTTGCTCAACGTTTTTATTCATTCTTCTTATACATAAATTCGCTTTCAAACACACCTTGAGCCAACTCTGGATATTTTTAGGAGACTTTTGGACGATGCAGGGTCGTGAAATTTAAGAGAAACGATTGAAGGCGTGTTTGATGAAGAAAAATGTTTATTTCTAAATATATTTGCTTGCTTAATTCTTTGAAGACCAAGGAGAAAAGAAAAAACACAACTCATTAATTTCATTTTTATCTCGTTAACGAAAAAAAACTCAAGGGGCGATGGGGAAGCTGGGAAAGTTTCGATACAAAACCGAAAGACATTTGTCGCGATGGATCACTGTTGCAGACTGGAAATTATGTAAATGGTCGGCACTTCTTAACGCAACCCCTTCAAAACAAATTTTCTATTTTTCTCCTCCAACATTGAAAAGAAATCAATTTTTACGACGGACCAAAAGCTGGTTTCGCTGTGTTTGTGCCGTAATGAGAAAAAAAGCGAGAATTAAAAAAAGGGTTAACATTTTCTTCTGCTTCGCGAAAGCAAGTGCGTGGGTGGGAATGCTCGAGAGGAGGAAAAAAATCAATAGCATTTAAGAAATAATCACCCGTCCTCGCTGTTTTTTCAACCATCTCAAGCTCACTCCATTCGCATCTTATCGGAAAGAAGGGACTTCAACTCTTTCGCCATGGCAAACTTTTTTTAATAATGAGGGAAAAGAAGAGAAAAAATCGACGCACAAAAAACGGAGCTTAGAAAAGAAGCCATTTCTTTTATAGGAAAAGAAAAAGAGTGAAAAATGTAAATTAAAAGAATCTAGGGGTTGAAATTTCAAGACGAGAGAAAAAAGTTGCGTGGACGTGACAGAAGAGTTTTATTTTTAGCGAAAGGGAGCAGAATTTAATCCCGGGCAATGCTTGCACAAGTTTACCATCACATCTCAACAACCACCCTCCCAAACTTCTAGCACAAGTTAAATTTACAATTTTTACTTTATTTCTTAATTACTTTCGGCTAAGATTTTTTTCCTGCCAAGGTTGGGAGTTGTTTAAACGTAGCTGTAATAATTGATGGAAATTACCAGGCGAACTCTTAAACTTGGCCAGATGGTGCAGGAGTTTTTTATTAATTACATCAGTTTCTGCGTACGATTCCGAGCCTGAACGAACGCACCAAATGTAAAGTGCGATCATAAATTGAAAAGTTTCTCTGCACAGTCCACGGTGCTGCGGAAGGCGGCTTTAATGCTGCTGTAAATCTGCAACCTTTAATCTTTTCAAGGGATTAGGTCATAAATAATGTCAAAACCGTTGCGATTTCCAGCGTTTTGCGATGAACTTCGTTATGCAGAATAAAATTCTACTGCTTTCACTCATTTTATGAAGAACCTGAACTCTAAAACGGTCCTTGGGGTAAGTTTCTAGGCAATTAAATTTTTTCTCTGTCCTTCCCCAATTTTTCCTAATTTCTTAACTACACATAACAATCACTAATAAACAAGAAGAATGAAAATAGTTAAATTGCTTTTACGATACGGTTGTAATTTTTCTTTTAGCCCTGTTCGTCCATTAGTTGTTCGTCTTCGTTCGCCAAGTAAAATAAATCGATTTTCGGCATATTGTAAGAACAGAATTTTCTTTTCACTGTCTTTGATAGCTTTACGACCAGTGAATGCACTAAAATAATTTGCGAGATGTAAAAGCCGAATCGAAATTGCAGCAATTTTCCAACTGGAATTGTTTTACGATCCAAAATGTTTGCTGGATGCTTGTGCGGGCGGAAGAGAAAACAACTGACGGGACGCGTTCACTGGCAGAAAAGAAACTCTCATTTGCTGTTTGACCTTAGCAAAGCACCTAGCTTTAATAATAAAACGTATCTGTCTCGATTAAATCCATCCCAAAAACAGATGCTTGAGTGAGTAAGAAGGAAAGACCGACGGAGACACATCAACACAACACAAATTATTCTAATAAAAATCGTCCGAAACCTTTTTTCCCGAACGTTGGGGCCCTTTTCGGGTGTGCAATTTCGTCTGGTCTGGGATCTCTTTAAACGCAAAGTTGGGATTGTGCCGTGTTGTATCCGTGCTCGTGTGACTATGTGGATCCTAAAGAAAAGGGTCCGGGGTCATCGAAACCTCTCTCATCACATTCATTCAAAACAACTTTTTTTCATTAAAAGATCTAAATGAAATGCCAGACACTTTATTTGACCTGAATCTCTGTGTTTTTTCGGTTTACCGAAAGTTTTATTATTTCCACATACTTTGTTTTGAGGATTTCACAAAAGTTGAATTCTGACGAACGGTGAAAAAACCGGAGGGATTCCCTAATAATTCAACCTAAAATGCACCGGAAAAAGGGTTTTGATCCCCAAAAATATATCATTTAAACGCCAACACGTAAGAAAAACTTTCCGTCTCGACTTCGGAACAAATGCAGAAGTGATAGACATCAACCTTTCTTCCATTCATGCTTTCTTTTAGTTCAAGAGGGAGAGATTTGGGTTAGTAACGTAGCGGTTTATTAAACCCTCAGACAGACATTGCACTAGTTTCTCTTTTTTCTTCCTTCTAATTCCTTCCGTCCTACTTAGTAACGATTATTCTCCAAGGACGAGTCTACCTAGCGGTTTAAGAGCACTGCGGAGTAGGAGATTTTACGATGCTTGCTGTCGTTCCAGATAACGGAAGCAAATCAAATGTATTCCGCAACACACATCGCTGTTAATTGAATCGATAAAAATTAAATCGACACCGACGGCTTCCTAGTTTCAGCAGACAGATGACCTAATGAAGGGCACAAAACCAAAACAAAAGCAAACGGAATAAAATGAATCAAGCGTCTCGCAGAGATAAGGGTCATCTTAATAACTCGGGGTAAGAAAGGAAAGGTCAGTAACTTTTACTAGCATTAAATACAAATAAGATTTCCCATCTTTTCCTTTATTCTTTAACCTTCTTTTATATCAGCCCGAGACGAGAGCAAGCCTTCAATGATTAATATTTCTGCTCAACTCTATTTTTCCTTTAATAAAAAATACTTTTCTTCTCGCAAAGGCCTTTTTGCTATCGCTTTGATCTGACTCGTTCACGTCATTGAAGCAAAAATCATGTGTCTCGATAAGTTGGCAAATGAGTTAGTTTGCTTTCAATGTTTCCGGTGGTTAAATGAGAGCCTCAACAATGAAGCTGTTGGACGCTCTTTTCAGTCTGAAGGCAGTTTTATTGGTGCATTTATGGGATCTTTTTCAATTCATCTCAGAGGGGCAACTTGGAAAAAGGCCAAAAACGGACACCCATGTCTGGCGTGTAATAATTTTTTTGATGACGGTATCAAGTGGAAAAATGGATCAGATCCAAGGAAGTTACTGTGGATGCAGCAAAAGATTTATTTCGAGACATGTTTTACGTGAAGGCATTAGACACTGCCTGTGAAGAAAGAAAGAAGGAACCTTGGCCAATGTTGGAATCCCAAAAGAACAACAAACAACACCCAACAAGTGTATACAATTATCAATTACATCCTTTTTTATGGGACGAAATTAGGTCTTTGGGTCATGGGATCATTTCAGTTGTGTTGAAAAGAAGGAAAAAAGGCACGAAAGGTTTATTGACCGCAAGTTTCTGTCTCCTTCTCCGACCCGGCTACTGCTCGAGCATCTCTTTCTGTCTCCTCCTCATTTCTTTTTGATGCCCCGAACCTGAAGGTTAAGGATCTCCCCTATTATTCTGTTCCAACCAGGTTTTATCTTTAACTCTTGAGATTTTCATGACTCGTTGGGTTGGGTAGCTGGAAAAGACCTTTTCTCATTAAAGAGACCTTGATGTCGCTCATTTTTGATAAAGTTTTCCATGCGGAAAAACTATCGATTATCTTTGTCGACAAATGAGCTGCTGACTTTAACCTTCTTCATGTGCGATTGGAAGTCAATGGAACGGACCACCCAAAAGGTTTTATTGGCTTTAATGGCAAGCGTCGAGAATATTTATCGATTCTTCATATTTTGCTCGGCACCGGTGAACAGGTTTCGATTTCTACTAATTTCTTTCTTTCATTTTTATGGAGCGAGAACAAAACGAGCTAATAAAACATCACATCTCATTAAATGTGATGAAACGCGCCGAATTTCTCGACTAGCAGACGCTTCGGAGAATGTGACAAATGATGAAGTTGTAAGTCGTTACAAATCAGTTTCTGATGACTTTTCGATTTCAAGTCTAAAACATAATCATCTTGAAAGCAAACTTCAAGACAACAAATTTTTAAACTTTAACCCGGTTTGCTTCTCACTTCGGTGATTGCCAAAAAATATTTGAAATCATTTTTCTTCATTTCTCCATTGGAAACACATCAAATTTAATGGAATGACATTTTGAGACATTTCGATTGAAAACTCGGCACCGAAAAGGCGAGGGTATACGAGGCAGCAAAAAGATTGGAGGCGTGGGTGGGCAATAAACATTACAGTCACTGATCTGACGGGTTGAGTTATGATTCGCGCACTGCCATTTCTTTTATTCGGTGGAGACCATGAAATATTAATTTCAATTTTTCTCCCCTTTTTACACGAACAGACTCGGCCATTCTGAAAAACACTTAAAATTAATTACTTGCTAATGCACAAGTCAACTTTATCGTTGACTGAGACTTAAAGTGCGAAGGCGACAGTTTCAACTTTCGCCTTTAAAACTTCTTCGCGGCGCAGAGAATTTGTCATTAAAAATTCAAGGAAAAATTAAATTTTCATCTCAAAATTCGAAAATTAACTTTTAATGAAGATTGTTTTTCCGATCGAAGAAAAATCAAACTCAAAATGTTCACGCTTTAAATTCCGACCACAACTGTTTTGAGTTTTTTTTCTCAAAATTCTCCAGAAAGTAATAAACACATCACGGCTGACGTGGCACAGTGAATGGAGAGTTAATAATACGGCTTCAGGATTTGTAAATTCGGCTTTGAGGCATCGTCAGATGTTGCAATCAATTTTCAATTCTGATTTCTCCATAAAAGAAATTCCTGAAGGATGTCAAGTCGAGTATGTGATTTTCGTTTCTCGTTTCGCTTGATTCGACCAAATCATCAACTTGTAAGAATAGAAGTTAATTCAAGGATGAAGAACAACATGTTGGTCGATTCAAAATGAAGATCTCACGGTAATCCTAATGGAATTTTCCAGAATTTTCAGTTAAAGTTCAACCGACTCCAATGTTGAATTATAACGTTTTTATGCAAATTGCATGTAAAACTCGGAAGACACGAGTACAGGTCAAACTAGTGCGTCCAGGTCAACAGTAGTAAGAAAGGTCGAAACACGATGACCTAACAACAGTTGCGAAGACTTCGCTGGACAATGCCCCGTTCCCAGTTCAAAAGGTTAATGTTCCGCTGAAGATAGATGATTGACCGGAGTCTCGCATTAATTTTCTTGTGCAGTAAAAATGGAAAACCAGTTTGAAGGCAATTTAAAACATCCCTTAAAAAGTCTTGACCAACCAGAAAATAAAATAACATAACATAAAATCACAATTAAGGACGATGTTTTCAAGTGATGCATAAAGGGCGCATAAAAAGTAATTCGAAGAAGCAGAAAGGAGAGAAGAAGAAGAGAGAAGACCCCTAAGGACTCATAGTCGCTGTACAAATGAAGCCGATGGCGCCTTTATAATTTTCAACTCTTAATCCTTATATAACAGAAAACAGAAATCACGAAACAGAACAGGAATCTATGTAGAAACGAGCTAAATTATGACCATCTATTGTTCTTTCTCTTCTTTCGGGGCTGTTTTTGATGATTTTCAAATACGTTGCTGTAAATGATACGAAGTTTCGTTTTCATTAAATTACCTTTCCTAGCATTTTGAACGCTGTTATTTTTTATGAACGTCTTCATGGTGCATCAGAGAAGCGACGACTTTTATTATTAACTAGAAATTTCATCTGCTTTTAAGACAATTACTGTCAGTGTTCGAGATAATATATTAGCCAAAGTTTTTTTTTGTGTTCAGATAGTGATTTTGGTGTTCTTCTTTGTTAGGTGTTCGGTTTTGATTCTGTTCCAGGTAGAAAAGGTTTTATTGCACTTTGTAAATGCGTGCAATCGCAGCAGTGGAATCATAGGAATTATTTTGGGGGAGGAAAGTGTAATCTGATTGATTTATGTTCTTGTGCTACACTGATAAGCCTAAATTTCGATTCGCATGAAACCTCTTTTGAAGTTTCAACAGAAAAAAGAAAGTTGATGCATCGTGTCATTAAAGGCTATAAAATCTAAAGATTTCTCTAGCTAAACTATGTAATTAAGAGTAAATAAAGCTTAAGCTTCGAAGTGGACCTCAAAGGTGAACGAAAATTTCATCTTAAAAATATGGTCGCGGCCGTTGATGAAATTTCGTGGAAACATCAAATTCATACTAAACCTATCATTAGCTTCTCGTGGAGTTTTCAAAGATTTTTTATTATTTAAATTAGGATTTTGACCTTTTATTGTCTTGTGTTGAAAATGCCAAGTTTTGTAATGGTGCAACAGTAAAGTTACGCTTAAAACACAGAAAACATAACTTTTACTTCTTCCGTTAAGCTGTCAGAAAGTTTTTCTGCAACAAAATTATTTTATGCCAACTTTGCAACTACGAACGAGTTCTCTGCAAATAAATTTATAATTTCTTTTTGTAAACCGTAAGTTTTGGGAAGTTTTGGGACACTGCTGCGATTGTTCAGTGAATTAAAGAAATTTTCTGGTTTTAAGTTCAAGCTGTTTTGATACTTTAGTAACTTTTCATTTAAAGTCTCCATAAATTTTACAAAATAAAACTCAGGAAAAATAGAATTTGCAAAATTCGGTAAGGAACCAAGAGATCAGATTGCACACTTTAGGGTGCAACCGCGATAAAATTCATTTTAATCGGCATACAAAGTAGCTTTATTTCCTTTCCTGTCCAATGAACAAATTGAGTTGATTCCAACTGAGTCAATATTTTTCAATTAGTTGGTTCTCTCATTTGACTGCGTATCAATCTGGCAATTTCATCAATTGAGATTGATTGCTTACATCGTAACAATTAACACTTATCATTTTGACTAATTACCTCCGATTATAATATTTCTTAGATTAGATTTAAAAGATCAAACACGACATTTGATACCGTGTCGTTGAATAAAAAATGTTTTTTCTTGTGCTGCTAGTCGAGTCTGTGAATTCGTTTTTTTTGTTCTTTCCATTCTGCGGTTAAATTATAGGCTTTCTGATGTATCTCAAAGCGATGAAATGAAAAAAATCATAATTTATTTCTTTTGGTTTTCTATTTTGCGGCTGTCAGAGCAGCAGGAACAGAAACATATGAATGAATTTTTTAATCAGTGACGCAACATAAATGAAGCTAGCGTTTTTAAAATTTTATTCGAGATCATCTGAAAGTCCCGTAAATTATTAAGACTTAGGTTTAAGAACCACGACGTTAGCTACGTTCGATGCAAACAACTCCCAAAGATGTTTTCCTACGAAATATTTCTTGTTTACTTTGATAAATCAAATGAAATCGAGGATGAAAAAACTGCTTCACGATCAAAATAAGCGGACTCTGCAAAAGGCAACCGGAAACTCAGCCAATTAATCAACTGACTGAGCAACATCAAGGGATGCTTCGCTTAATTAAGTGCTTAATTAACAGATATCTTAGCACCGAGATAAGATTTAAAGTTCCTGTAATTGCAAATTTATATTTTTAAGTCACAGCAGTTAGGTTTTATCAAAATTCAATCTCGTTTCTAAGACGATTTTTCACTTTTCTGATCCCTTATACCTCGTTTTTCTTTCAACCGGTTGATGTTACAATCAATGTCTTTGATGTTTGGTTCGTTTCTGTTTTTGTCACGATTCACGACGTCGATTCTGATTATCGAGCTGGTGTTGGGCGAGGGCGTTCGAAGGCTCAAAGGCCGATATCCTGGTGGCACTGCCAGGAGTGTTGACTTTAGTATGGTTGACACTACAGTTGGAATACAGTTTGAAGCAATTGTCGAAGGAACTGGTGTTGGAGTTCTTAAATCACCTGCAAGAACACGAAAAAAAGTTATGCCGACGCAATTTTTTTGTAACTTTCTTACCTGGCAGTCTTCCAAAGCTGTCCATTTCAAAGCAATCAAGACTGAGAAGCTAATCAAATGAAAAAAAACGTTTAAAACAAATTCACCAGAGATTAAGCTCGGTTACCAAGTCGGTGTTGATGTTGTTGAAAACATTGTCTGAAAACGAGTTTTTACACTCGTTGCAGTCGTCGTCTTCACAGTTGATCATAATGTCTCGAGAGTCTAAATGCGATGCGTGACTTTTTTGACGGATTCTTCGTCTATGGTTCGCAATCAAAGTTCCCTGAACAATGAAATCATTGATGGTTTTGATGTTGGATTCTTGAATGGCGCTGTTCTTATTGACGGCGTTTTGGAACTGCACGCAAAAGGGTGGAAGTTTCTTGGCTGACCGCTTGACATTTGGTGCCAAGGTCTTCGCGTTGGGTTGCAAATTCAGATTACAGATAATCAGCGGCGTTTTTTGGCTTTTGGGCGATGACGGGTCAGAGTTGATCGTTTGCGGTGATATGCTTCTAGAAAACCGAGAAATCAAACAGAAATTTATGAGCGGCGCCAACTTTGACCAACAATTTTCTTAGAAAATAAAATTCTTGTAAAATTCTTGTGGCTTTAATTGGAATTTCAAATTACAAAGGCGCGCTAAAACTTTTGGTTTAGATGTGATACAGATTTCTTCTAAATCTCTCTATCCTTGTGTTCTGATATAAATTCAAATTTTCAGTGAACTCGAATACATTTGAACGCATGAATATTCAAATTTTTGTTCAGTAAAAGAAGTTTCTCAAATGAAAATGTTATTTATTTGACTACAGCGATGATAAACGACATGGAAACGAAAGCATTTTTCAACTCTTTAAACTAGAAAATCGATGCCATGCGTCTTGGGAGTGATTCGATAGAAATCTGATGACTTCAATTTAACTTTATAGACTGTTGTGATTGTTTCTAACGATTTGTTGGCAGACCAATCGTTTAGCCCGCGATTACGGTCATAAAACTCCAACGAATCACTTCTTCACGTTCAACAATTTGTCTAAAATATTATTCAACAACATCGCTTCGTCTCTCTCGTTCTGTAATTACAGATTTTTTACTGCAAAACAACTCCAATGATTAATTCCAGTGAATCCGCAACCCGAATGGCAATAAAATCACATGCAAAAAACGCGATTATTAAAACTATCAAAAGCAAAAGCCGCGAAATAACAGAGTATGGGTTTCGATCGCACACAAATTGGAAACAACAAACTTGTTTCTCAGCCTTATTAAAGATGTTTGGACTCTAAGAAGTTTTTTTGTCTCGTTTCGGCGATGTGTCTCAGTCTTGATTTATATTTGTTGTATTAATTGTTGATTTCTATGGAAATTGAGTAGCTGTATGGTGTGTTTTATAGTTGCTGATACTTTTTATCGACTAATTTGTTTTTTGTTTCTGAACTTTTGCTCAGCTTTGACCGATCGAGGAATTAAAACTGAATGAAGATGAGAATTTTAATGATTATTGCGGATTTGATGGTTGTGAACTCAAAAACAAATTTATTCAGCAACTTTTCTTGAAGTCAAATCAAATTGATCACAAAGTTTTGATCGAATTTTTGGTGATTAAAAATTAATTTTGCGTTTAACAGCGCGATTTAAATTTAGATCTCGTTCCATCATCACTAACCTCTCCGGGTAAACCGATGTGAAGCTTATTGATTTTATCTTTGTTGTTGTAATCCGCTAAATTATTAAAATTTACCTCTGAGAACGTGAGCTGCTGTACCGCTGGGGACTTTCGCTCAGTGCCAACCTTTGTACACACGGCCTGGTTAACGGCATAAATGGCGCGCTATCGCATTTCGAGACCCTTGGGGGTGGCTTAAAAGGCCGCTTAGTCAAACGCATTTGCGAGCATTTCATGTCTTTGTTAGGATGCAAAATCTCTGAAAAGATCAAACACTAGTTTTAGTCTTAGGAACATAGAATGTCTCCGCATAATCCGTACTTTCATTTCGGTACGAAAATTTATTTAATCAACGGTATTGAGTTTCATGTATTTGTTGATTTTTTTCATCTCTTTTGTTTGCTTTGTGATATTTTGAAGAAAATGCTCAATCTTGTGATTTGCTTAGACTTTTTCTTCACATTTTATAGTTTAAAATGAGAATATTGAGTTACGTGTCCCTTCAGCTAGATAGCAACAAGCTCTTGTTGGACGAAATTCCTCTCTAGCATGCACGACATATTTGGTTTCTCTTTGATGTTCATTTTAGTGTCGTTCAACCGTGACACAATTAATGCTGTGACTATTCTAGGGTGACCACTCGAAACGTTTCCGATTCTTCAGAATTCACTGGATCTTTAGTTTTGAACTAGTCGTCCGAAAATATCTATGACAAAAACGAAACCTTTATTCAAAGTGACAATTGCCATCCAAATCGAATGCGCCTGCCTACCGCAACGACCACAGAAGTCGAGCAAAATTTAAATTCGCGCATGTTGTACGAAGGAGATTCCAAGAAATCTATCAGTCGACGTCAATAACAATTTTAATTAAACTTGTTCAGGGTTGTCTCGTATTCGGTCCTGTCAGCCTTCATTGAGAGCATTACCGTATGTTCTGTTACTGTTTCTTGTCTGATTAGTCTAGCGTATAAATAAACTCGAGCAAAAAACTATTTTCGACTGAAGTTTTTGTTTTTCGAATCAGCCAAATTGAAGAGATTTTTAATAAGTCGCGAGGCACGTTTGTGACAAGTGTTTGCGTCAAGCGGAACTTTTCTCCGCTGCTAATGTTTTATTTATTTCATGGAAAATTTCGCCTTGAAAGCAATTGAAACGTAAAACTCCAGCACAGGACGTTCCGCGATTCAAAACAATTTTTCAAGAAAACCCAGTGAGTGGATAATTAACGCAATTAGCTGTCGGTTCTATCAGGCACTCGTTTCTTCAAAGTCAAATTCATCAGCAGCGGGGTAGTAGCTTTGACGAATGACGAAATTGGTTTAATATCAATTGACGGATAAATGTTAAGACGAAAACACTTCGTAATTAAGATTGGCTCCATTTTGATTTATTTTTCATTGGAAAATCTTTGGCGCTGGGTGTGGAAAATGTTTTTCGTGAAGCATTAAGAATCGTCAAAACATAATTTTCAATTTTTAACTTGCACAATTGAAAACGATAATTCCACAAAGGATGTGAACTGGCACACTCAGTTCTTTCAGATAAATCTTGTTTTTATTTATTCCTTCATTCCACTAGTTTTCTCTAACTCCATGTGAAATTCAATGGATTTGCTTTCTATGTGTGGCATTCAATAAAATAGCATAACATTTGGGAACATGGGGCTGTATTGGGGATGAAATAAATGTTTCGGAATTTATTGATTTGTGTCAGCGCGATTGAAATCACCAAAAACTGACTTTGCAATCAAACTCGTTAGATCGTTCTCGTAAAAAGCTTAGCGTGAACCATTTGAATGTCAAAATTGCGATGAAATTTTCCAATTTTCATTTTAAAGCTTCAAATGAGGCTTGGATGTCAGAACGGCGAAATAAAAAAGGGTGAATCAGTAATGGAATTTGTGAAAATTTCAAAGTGCCAAGTAAACAACAACAAATTTATATAGAAGCAGAAAATCAAAATTGAAACAACGAGAATTTATCGATTTAATGTAAAGCAGCGGAAGCAGAAAAGTGTTCAAAAGAATTTTGTTGTTTCAAGTGTCTAAATTGAATACATTTAAAGGTGTCAAGGATTTATCTCGACCTACAAGCCAAACTTTTAATATTTCTCAAAAGTTCATCGTTCTAACGAAAACAAAAATCGATGCCATAAAACCATCCCCGAATGCTGCCCACGCATTTCATAAGTTTTTATTGTATTTTCTCAATAAACAAACGTGCACCATGAAGCGAGAATGGAAGATGAGAAATCTTTGGCAATAGCAGCTGGAAGTCCTGATTCTGGGAATTCGACGCACACAATAAATAAATAAAATCTACAAAAATGCATTTTTGCTGCGTTGGTGTAGAAGAAGACGAAGAAGAAACTGTACTTTTCAGGATTTTATTTGTGTTGTGTTCTGAAATTGCTTGGATTGTCGGTTCGACAGGATGAAGCAACGTGAATTCCTACACTTTTGTAGCTGGGCGTATTGAAAATGTTGAAACTGCAAGTTCAGCAAATGAAAAATTAAGAAAACATGCGTGACGTCACGTCAACTCGATCCTGGAGAACAAAGAACGTTATTTAAACTAATCCTGAGATTATTTCTTGTTTCGTAAAACGACGTAAAAATTGCAAGGAATAAACTAAAGTCGAAAGGATTAAAGAAGCCTTGAACTGCGGGGAGTTTATCAAACACTAAACGACGCCCGCGACAGTTATCAACGGACAAAATCAAGTTATTTGCAGTCCGAACTCCCCCGCAAAAATCATTTCTCGAGATTTTCGCTTCAGATTTGACGAGATTCCAACTAGAATCATTAAAATGCCTTCGCATCATGAAACATTCAACATTTTCACGTTCTTAAAGACACCACCGCAAGAAGAAGATAAAGTCGGCACCTTTAAGATGTCCGTGAAAATAAAACTCTAGTCCCACACAAAAATAATTGCCATTACACCATCTCTCCGGCTCTCCCTTCAAATCTTCGTTTCACATAACAACGCGGAAAAGCCGATAGAGAACTCTCAGACCACCGATTATTTTATTTATTCGGCACAATGAATTTATTTGTCTTGAGGGCTCTCAACTTATGAGAACATTTTCTTATATTTTCTCTTCGCTTTCTTCCTTCTGGTGTTTACAACCTGTTGCTCCCTAAGATTTCTCCGCGCTGTTCTTAAGACACGAGCGTATAAAAATTCATAGGAGTAAGAAATCTTCATGGCAGAGAAGCGCCGAAGAATCCAGATAGGAAGGCGGGGGGAAAAGAAAGCAAGTTAAACATAAAGTCGAAGACGATGTTATTACATTAAATTGACAACAAAACATATTTATTCTTGCTGGCAGCCTCTTTTTCTTTCTCCTCGAACGCAAACAAGTGTTAAGAAGTTTGGCGTTAAGAATAACAAATTTATAGACATTCTCACATGCTGGTGATATGCAGGAAGGCATTTATATGGCGAATTTATGCGCGGGGGAAGGAAAGTGTTGACGCGAAGAAAGAATAACGAGAAGGGGGAACAGAAAGCATGCCATTCAAAAAGCTAGGAACTCTCGATCGGATATTAAAAAGCAGCGCATACAATAAAAAGTGTTTCATCAAGTATTTATCCAAAAGTGCTTCTAACCCACGCCGAGCGTTGAAAGTCTTGGCACAATGAGAATTCAATAAAGTTACGGGAACGAGAATGTCCTGACGCGGCAGAAAAAAATCTCGTTACATTTACGAGTGAATGTGTAGTAAGTGAATTTGTATAATAAAATTCCCCATCGCGATAGGATTGTTGTGGATTAATGCATCGAAACTCTTCAAAAACTGGCAGCAGGTTTGAAGGCAATTCCATGAAATGACAACTTTTCCGTTCTAGATTCAGAAAGAAGACTTTTATGCAAAGAAAGTGACGCTCGTCTGATAAATCCATCAACTTAATTGAAAATTCAATGAATGGACGTAGGGAAAATCGAGAGAAAAGCACGTGAAAATGCTGGTTGATGACGTGAAGAAATCGCCTAAAGTGAAGAAAGAAATTCAAGTCGCTGCGTGCTTCAATGCGATGAATGACTTGAGGCACTTCTCCGGCGAGGCACGCAAAATATCGCATTAATGTTATTTACTCTACTCCGAGAAAAAATCAGCTTTTGAAGCAGAACGGAGGTGAAGTCGATTTTGACGCTACGAAAAGCGGTGAAAAATGGGCTCAAGTGAATAAGATTTCAGACGAACCCCACCAAAGTCTACAGGCCCCACTCCGCGTCAGTGTTAAACCAATGTGTGCATTAAAAACATCAACAAAGTAATAAAATCTACGGCTAAATCTGTTTAGACAGCGTTTATCTTGGCTTTTCTTCCTTC
>JPYR01000253.1:50380-71893 GCA_000775305.1 Belgica antarctica
GTTGTAAACGTTCATTTATTTAATCGCGCCGAGTGGAAATTGCAAGTATAAAGGGTGGCACATCATCAAATGCGAAAATATTCAATGTAGCCTCACTTGATTCGACTTTAATTATGTCAAAATTATTGTTTGATAATCTTTTCGCCGATTGAGGGGATCTTCTGAGGCAGCCGCTCCATAAATTTATTGGAGTTATTATTAGACTGCTTCTTTTCCCGCTTTATTTTCATTGTTGTTTATAAACTCCGAGCTGTTCTACCGTAAATACACTCATTTTTCTCATGAAATCCCTACAACAAACACACAGCGTGTCTATAGAGTGCGGAAGAGAAGTTCCTCCATCCAGTTTGCGCTTTTTTCCAGTTCACATGATTTTCGCAGTCATTTTGCTTCATCAAACCGGGGGAGGGGTTGAGCAAACAAACAACAAAGCAGAAAAAATATCGCTGATGGTAGCAATTGGTAAATAAAGAATAATTACGATGAGGGGATGAATCGACTGTAAACTGGTCAGTAAACGTGTTTCAATTCACCACCCCCATGGACACCGCTGCTCGTTTTGCTTATCGTGAAAACGTTGGCTCGTGTGTTTCGCTAGAACGAATGAATGTTTAGCACCTATTAATTGCTTAGGGCTACAGTGAGAGCGTTCACGGCTTCGATAAGCGAAAACAGCCACGATTTTCACACAATAAAAGCGCTTTTCATCGAGCAGAGTCAACGGTAGATTATCACTCAATTTGCTACATGCGAATATGGAAAAAGTAATTTGCCTCCATAAGCGAAGTCAGCGCGAAAAAAGTTGAAAATGATTTCAAAGCCAGCAAAAAGTCTCTCAATGAAGCAATTTAAATTCACGCTTTTTAAACTCCACTGCTGCTTACAACGACGACGAGTTTTATAGCGAACAGAGGTGGCAGCGTGGAAATGAAGCAAACTTTATTAGTTTTGATGGCGTAATTGCCACAACAATGTACAAGCGGGTGGTTCATCCCCATCTCCTGGCTGGCGGATTCACGGGAACGGAAAATTAAGTAGTTGGAAGTGTGAAATTGGATTGGAGAAGGGGTTTTTCTTCACTTGTGCTTAGTGTTTAATATTTATAGAAACCCATCGAGTTGGGAAATCAATTTTGAGCAAGCACTTTGCGCTCCATAACATGATTTCGATTTTCTGCCCTCAATTTCCCCCTTCTCCCTAGAGAGAATGGAATACAAACTACGACTAGCGATTCTTCTTGTTGTTTGTGCGAGCGAAATGAAGCGATTTTCCGATAAATTTATTACCCCACATCAACATTAGCATCAAATTGTGAGAATCTTTACACTCAACCCCAGCAACGAAATCCGGCGTCATGATAATTTTTCGCGGTTCACATGAGAATTACCGCAGAATAATTTATGGCGTGTAAAAGGCAATTAAATTTAATGCAGAAAACATTTTAACGCAAATTGCTTCTACAGCAATTAACGAGTGTGTCTCGAAGTAATAACATATTTTACTTTTGTGGGAAGATTTGCATCGAAATTTCGTATTTCATTTGATAATTTCAATCCTTTGTGATCAAATTCGATCTATTTGATCAAGCTTTCTTCCCTAGTTTGAAAACTAAGATTTAATTGTTGACAGTCAAAATTTCTGATCAAGGATCGTTCAAACATCACGTCTTTGAAAACGTTTCACAATTCAACTCATGCTAGCACAACTCACAAACTCGATGAATCAAAACTTGCTATTAAAATGAAATTCCTTAAAGTAAATATCATTTAATCATGCGATGCTTAACCCGAACACCAGCACGAATCACACAAGTTCTAGTTAAACTATAGTTAAAAAAGCTTAAACTTAAACGCCAAGCGGCATTTACCTTTACAACAATGGTTGTTCGTTTTTTTCACTCAAACGTTTTGACTTTCAAAACTCAGTCACGCGAAAGCATGAAGTTCTTAGGATTGGAAACGAGAAACGAACACAATGAGACGATGATTGAAATTCATTGAAAGGAGATCAAAGTTACACGCCAACACTGAACCGATGATTCGAAAAAATAAGCCGTTTTGGGACGTCTGCGTTGGAACTGCTCGATCGGCGGCGTTTTTGTGCGATGAAAACCTTGCCGGAGTCGAGCATAAAAACTCGAAACAGCCAATTTCTTGAAATAAATGTTCGCCCATATACCCTTGAAGGTGGGAAATGTGCCACTTATATCATAGCACATCATGATGACACCAGAGAGCCGATGAAAATAAGGATGAGCGCTGATGCTCTAAAAAAGTGGGAAATTTCTTTGACACTCGCGTGGACATAAAAAGAAAACTATAAAAAAATCATAACGCTGAACAGGTTTTCACCCCTTTTACGGCCGAGGAAATTCTGTAAATATTTAAAAGCGCGAGAAATTTGTTCGTGAGCTCACCAAATCATAAATTTTTATGCTCGAGGAAATGAAAAGTTTCGGCGAAAGATTTTACGATGATCTCGGCATTTTGTTTATGGTGACAAGAAACAGTGCAGAGTCTTCGGATGAGATAGTCACATGGTGCCGAGAAAACTGTAAAAATTCATTTTTGACACATAAAAGCCACGTGCATAAAAGTGCACGGTTTCGCGCTTGATTTTTGAGAATTTGTTTTTTATGGTGTCCCAACTGTTGAGTCATAAAAAGACCGCTGGCAGCAGAGAAACTTCTCTGTTTACACACCTTTTTGGAGGAGAAAGAAACGACGAAGGGGACCTAAATGAAATTACTTTCATTTTATGTGATGAAGCGTTCCATTGATGCGAACAGTACTGAAGCCAGCAGTAAAGTTCATTTATTATGTTAATGCTGCAGAAAGTATAATTCGGTAGAAATATGTTTAATATAAAACGGTTGACCAGGCGAAGTGTTGCAGGCCGTACATGTTTTGATTTTTGACCTTTTCTGTTCAAAACTTGTTGAAACAAAAAGGTTTTCCAAAGAAACACAAAATACTTTTAGAAATTGCAAAATGTACACGATTTCCTTTGCAAAAATCTGCTCGTCCTAGCATAATTCCGGCCATTCTTTTTAATGTAGCGCAGAAAAATTACATCGCTTCTTCTCGTCCGCCCGTGTCCAAAGTTAGATAAAAGAGAGTTTAACGATGTTTCTTAAATTTCATCATCTGTTGTCGTGTAAACAAATCATTTGAAATGTTTTAACCTTATCAAGCTACACAGCATCTCCCAGACGCAGAATTATTAAGTGTTTGAGTTGCCCAAGAATCCATGAAAACTTTTCTCTATGAATTTTTAACAATATCTCATGCTAATTGATTCCTTAAAGACTTATGGCCAGAAACTCGACTTTACAAACACTTTGCACATGTTTTCCACTTGATTCAACGGTCGGCTCTTTAAACCAGAAGAGTTTGAAGTGCACCATGAAGGAATGGATGACATAAATCACATGACTCAACTAACTTCCTGCTTCAGGCATTCTTAAAAGAAAAAAATATATTGCAAACATGTGTAGGCATTGACAATTTCGGAGTGTTTGGAACTGTTCTGCAGAAATTGAAATTGGCAAACGATGATGGATTTTAGATGTTAGAAAGTTTTTGGCAAACTAAACCGACGGGTTTTGAGATTATTTCATAGTCTTAGTCTCTGTCTTCAGCATTCTTTGTGTCCATTTCTAGTTGCATGGACATGCAAATCAGTTTGAAGAACCCAAAAACACAAGCGAAAGTGATGATTGCGTAATTTAAATCAATGATGACACAAAATCCTTCGCCTCCGGTCACAATCTCATGTTTTCCTTAGCTTGACGGAAGCATTTTCAAGCTGGCCACAACGAAAATATGTTCACGCAAGTGTGGAGAGAGACAAGAAAACTAATTTACACTAATTCAAATTAATTCAAATATTTGCATAACAAGCAAACGATGTTTGTGCTGCTAACTTTCCTAATGAAATTTCAACAACTTTCACTTCTCGATATCGTCATACGCACATGTGCTTAGTTCTCATGGACATTCGCCTACCTTCTCCCACCCAAAATGCTGCCAGCAATGCGAACTTAGCATACATTGTCGGAAAATCTGAAAAATCTTCAGCCAAAAAGAAAAATGTTTTATGTTAGATGGAAAATTTGCTGAATATTTTAAGGAAAGATGTTTGTGTTTGGCATTTTCCACATACTTTTCGTTGATGTATAAATTTTCAAGTGGAACATACACACAGTTGGCCCATCGCTTTTCACATTTTATCCGCCTTATGTTGCTGTCAAGAAGCGAAGCACAAATGCGAGCCATTTTCGGGCACGGCAAATCGATAGTTTTAAGAGTTTGTCGTGCTTGACGGAGACGTTCATGGAAATTCATCACACGAAAATTGGTAAAATTTCTGAGAACGTCGGAAAATCTCAAATTTCCATCTCCAAACTACAAACATAGTTTAAATTCTCCAGAAGCCCCATGTTCTTCTGTTTCGCATGTACGTCTCTTACATACATCTCATTCAAATGTCCTACAACCCATATTTTCCATTAACCCCCTCCCCACCGCTCGAGCCACCCACATTTTCCATTTCATTCACCAGCCCAGTTCATACATAGCTTTTGTAAATTTTAAATATCCACGCATGTTTTCCTTTCTCTTATAGAAGAAGAAAAATACCGAGCATCAGTGAATGTATGTAGAACTCTCCCTCATCCCTTCGATCGTGCCTCGAATGGGGTTTTCATGTCCTTCAGAAAATGGGATTTAATAACACACACATATAGTTTCGCACATGTAGAAAATTTTACAGCAGCCAGCAACGCTGAAAACATAAAAAACAGCAAGAAAAGAAAATTTCTGTAAAATTTCATTTCCACATACACAAAGGAAGGATGAAAAGTATACGGAAAGCAGCACGGTCCAGCTCGGACACTAATACAGCAGACGAAGAATTGGAAATTCTCGACCATAAAAAGAAATTTCCTTTCGCTTTTCAATATACAATACACAATTTCACCGACTCATTCCACATTCAACTCTCGTTTCTCTCGTTCGCCCCCTCTCGTCCAACTTACTTTCACTTTAATGACGGAATGGAGTGAGGTGTTCAACTCGTTCAAAGAAGGGCTGAAAGTGCTGGCTGAAAATATACAAAAAAGCGAGAGTTTTGAAAAAGAATTTGCCGGCCACCCCTAAAATATTTTTTTTATCTTTCTTCTCTCGCTTGGACCAAGTACGTTCAATTCTCGGGGGGTTTCATGTCTGACGTTCCCTCCGAGTTCTCGTTTTGTCGAGAGTTTTAAAGGCTTTTAACGCACACAGCCAAACGTGGAAACCCTTTCACTTTCTCTGAAATTCTAATTTCCAGCGTTTTGTTGACGTGAATGTATAAAAAAAGAAAATCCTGCGAAAACTCGGACTCAAAAAAAGTATTCCACGTCGCACACTATCTCGCATCTTTGTGAACACAGTATGTGCGCTCCATCGTCAAGGCTTTGGAAATGCCCCATCGAAATTATACATAAAAAAACGTCACCCCTTTGCTTTTTATTTTCTTCCATGGTCCACGTTCTTTGTGAAAAATCATCCATCCATCCATCCATCCACCCTTTCCAACTAAATGACTGCGAATTTGTATTTTAACAAACTTTTTTCTCTCTCTCCTTCCCCCGCGTGCTCACACCACGATTGTACTGAAATGCAAGGAAGGTCTTCGCTGTCTCCAGATGAAGATGGGCTTTTAAAAAGATTTTTCCTTTAAGTTGCTCCTTCTTTTCTTTAGAAACAAAAAATTGTTAAAGGGGTTTCATTGTTTCTGGTAAATGATTCAATGGGCCATTCGACGAGCGCAAACAAGAGGCGAAAAAAGATGATTAAAAAGTCTTAGGGTATGGAAATTCGATAGAAAAAATAAAATAAAAAGAATTCAAGGGGATGGATCGGTTCGCTACGTACATGCTAGTCGTCACGACAACGTTGAAGTGTCCAATTTAAAGAGAATATTTTCTCGTCGGTCAAGATTTTGCCACTAAATCCATAACTCCACGTCCCGAGTAATCAGTTTCATTTATCATTATAATTTCTCTTTCACTCGCCCTCCACCCCCGGATGGACATAAATTTAAGGAAATAAACATGGAAATGTCCATTTCACATAAATTTCTCAACCAACAATGAAAAATCTTCCACCCCTTTGCTGCAGGAGTCGTTGGCTGGGTTAAATTTTAATTTTTTGATAAGGAAAGTGCGAGCTGGAAGCAGAAGAAGGAAACCATAAAACGCCATCAAACTGGCTACGATTTTCATTTAATTAAATTTCATTTCATTTATCATTTTATAGTTGACTATGCAAAAAGTGGGAGTCCGTGCTATCTCACAAGCACTGCTTTCAAGATGAATGAGCAGATTACCACCCCCGAGCTGACGTAGGAATTAGTCTCGAGAAGAAATCTTGTGGAAAAAGGATTACAAGAAAATCCAATCGAGTCATGGATACGATAGCCAATTTTGATCAAACGGGCTGAGGTTGAGAAATACAAACAAAGCAGAAGAAATTTTTATAAATTATCAGAACTTAAATCATGCATGAATTTTCATGGCCGATCCATCAAAATGATAAGAAAATTAATGTCTTGGACAATGCTTGCCTTAGCTCTCCCTGGGAGAACAGCTTACGGGCAACTTTCATAATGAATCAATTTTCGTCCTACATGTTCTGACTCGGCCAACCCTTTTTGAGTCTTCTATTTAAATTAATTGACTTTGGGCCATTTTTTACTTTGTTCCTTTAGAAATTAGACAATTTTCCTTCGACGATCGAAGCTTAATTGGTGCACGTGAAAGCTGATTGACGAAAAAAGCGAGAAAAAACGTTGAAGAATATTAATTAATTCCGCTGGACTGGTTTGAAGGATGGAAAATTAATTGAAAACACTTCTCCAAGCATCATACAAACAAGAAGATTTTTTTCTCCTTCGCATTTGTTCTCCAGGCCGGCCTGGTCCAGTGTAAACAATTTACTTTTTGTATCCATCTCCCATCTTTTTTCATTCTGCTCCAACCCTTCTTCTACGACTTTTTTAAACATTTTCGCTTCGTTTCTACGTAATTAATAAATATTTTCACCAGAAGCAAGCGCAAGGAACGAGTTTGGGGGTGAGGCTCATTAATTTTCGATGCCTTATGTTTCTGCTGGACATACAATTTTCAACTGTTTAATAACAAAATCTCAACCCCATTTTTATCCCACACCCTTCCATCTATAAAGCCGGGCAACATTCGTTGAATTCTCATGCACAACAGCCCCTGCTACACGAGACGCAATTTATAGCAACGAAATTAAATATTTAGGTGTAAGACAGCACACGCGTAATCTCTCGTTATGAAGCAAAATTTACATTAGATTCGAAATCATGAGGTGAAATTCATTTAAATTTGAATACATCAAAAAAAGATTTGTGCAGTTTCCTTCAAATCGGTCGTTTAAAGCTTTCAATTGTAATTCATGGGAAGAAGTTTTCCGTTTTATTCATAGCGTTTGTGATTTAGTAAGAAAGGAATCTTCGAGAATTTTAAATGCAGACATTTCAAGATAAGTTTTAGGTAAGAAATTTCTGTAGTTTTCTAGATTGTAGCGATGACTTTGGCTGTGATAGTTCGAAAGCATTAACATTGTTTTATTAAAGTTTATGAAAATGTTTTCCAAGAAGCTTTTCCAACTTCAAATAAAAGACAAAGCGAGCAAAGAAGTCTTGAAGTCAGCAGTAACTTCTTCACGAATCCTGTTTCTGTGCAGTTAAATTGAACAACCACACAACAAGCCAAATCAATCAATCAATCAAGAAGCTTTTGCAGCTTCAACCTAGGTTGTTTCCCGACCAATATAACGCAATATAACGAGCCTTGCTTATAGATCAGTTATTTAGGGACAATTTATTTCAACCAAGCTTTTATGAGAAGTTGTAGCGCAAAAGTCAACTTCTTCTTGCCAAGAAAAGTTCAGGAATTTTCTACAGCATCGCCCGATTTGCATATAGCATGATGTTGATGTTAATTTATGTTATGCTTATGTAAAGGTTGTTGGTGTAAAGGATGCTTATTCATAAGTTGGATCACAGCCTACTGATGGCAATGAAAGAAGTTCGACAGCTACGAACCGGAGCAGAATGCAAAGTGTCTTTAACGACGACGGTCCCTGGAAAACAGCCATAAATAATAACAATAATGTGTCCAGCCGCTTTCGTATGTAGATTGCCTTGATGTGAAGATGGGTGAGGGTGGAAAGAAACGTAAAAGCTGGACGATGACCAGGCTAACAAACACATGCATCGGCCTTACACACATGCTACGCACAGAGAAGTATTAAAAAAATACTTTCTAACGAAAAAAATCCTTGCGCTGCCCGAGTTTTTCTCCATCGGCTGTTTTCTTTGATGCAAACATGTAAATTTCCATCGGACCGTTTCCACATATATGCTAAATCGATTTATTCTTCGCCCCACGTTCGCCCACCCAGCATCTCTCGTCCCTAAAATTCTTGTCCAAATATTTATTGTTTGACGATGCCCGGCGCTGCTTTGCATACATTTTCCGTTCCATTCTTCGCCAAAATGCGTACCTTTCGGCTGTGTCCATCTTCCGAAAGCTGATGAAAAATATCGAGTTTTCCATCTTCTGCTCTTTAATGTTCTTTCCCCTCCCCAGCCGGACTGGACAGTTCAAAGAAAAAATTTCCAATTATTTTCCCTTCAAACGAATGTTTTTCTAAAACCCGACTGAATCTTCAAAATTAAATAAATATGCGTACATGGAAATTCGCTGCTGTACAAAAAAAGGATGGAAAATAAACAACCAAGAGAAAAATAAAGAAATCTCGCATAGGAAATTCGTTGGAAGCTGCGTTGTGCGATTGAGATGGTTGGTTGTGTTTGGCTGAGATGTCCAGCGAAATCGATAATGTAAAATAAGTGAAAATTCCACCCTCGCATTTTCACTTTTCTTGTGCTCATGTGCTTCTGCATGGGACGGGGAATGAATAAAGGCTGGCAAGCTGGTGGCAGGGGGGCTGTGCGTTGATTGCATCACGCATCGCAAGGTTTATTGTGATACGAGATAATTTCGTTTTTTACGTTGGCGTGAGAGCTAGCGTGGAAGATGCTTGGCGATGTCAGTCATGTTTACACTTTAAATAAATGCACCCCCGAACGTTTTATTTTAAAAACCTGTATGTTTTATTTTCTTTCTTCCTTTATCACGTTTTCATTTTCTCAATAAGCGTCAGGCAATCATCGATACTGCTTTTAAGTTTCACTTTTGGCCCTTCGAACGGGATAACTTGCTTAATGCTGATTGGAAAGCTGAGTTCTCGAGTTTCCTGGTTGACTTCGTAGCTGAAGCTCAGTTCGAGGCGCATTTTGTTAGACGGGTCGTCAAGTGGTTCGCCTGGAATGACGACGTGTAGCTTTTTGGTGAGTGCTTCGGTTTTGACTGTTCTAGTGGCAATTTTAGACGATGAACTACGCCGAAAGCTGACTGTCAATGAATGACCCATCAATACATCTGCGATCAAGATATCTAGCTCTAAAACGAACGAGTTTATCAATTGATCCGTGACTTTGCAGACAATCGTGTCTTTCGAAACTTGCGGAAAACTTTGGTGGAATTTGATTGTTGCACTTCCAGCGTTGAAGTTTTTGTTCTTCAACAGATGCAGCATAAACAATTTTAACATTTGAGCTTGCTTAATTCTATGTTCAGTTGCAATCAACTGCTTCTCTTCAATCTCCAAAAACTTTGCAACCTCTGGAATGATCTCGATTTGCGACGATTCAATCTCTTCGAAAAAGCTTCTTTTTAAGCTCTGGTGATGTTTTTCAGGTTTCCTCAGTTGAACGTAGTAGAATATCTTGTTTGCACAGATTGCGATGAGAAATTGCTGTTCAGGGACGATTGTGAAACAAACAATGTTCCTTAAATTGACGCAATGTGTTGAGGGTGCATTCGGCACTGTTGCATCGAGGAAATTGAGTTTGTTAAGGTTCGAGTAGATCAGAAAATTTCCATAGAACCGAAAACACCGGACTGCACCATCGAGGAAAACTTCTTTCTTTCTGATCACTTTGGCGACAGGGCAGATGTGGATAATTGTTAGCAGTGACTCGTCGTCCAGAATCATCAAAAATCCATCGCAATATTTAAGCCCTCGTATGCTGGCCTTCATTGTTGTAACAGTTTCAACGGAATATTCATGCGCTCCATCTTGAAAACTGCCGGTGAATCGGATCCAAAGTAGTTTGCAGTCAATGGAGATCAGTAGAATGTCGTGTGTCGAGTCTAAATCACTCGACAATAGTTCAGAGAAGAATTTTGTCGCTTCTTTCTTCGAAGGCCCTTGCAACATTTCCACACAAACACGCTCAGCGTCACGGTTCGCAGTCATCGAGACTGGATCGCTTGGAAAACTAAGATCGAACTCAGAGCAGCAGTTGCTTGCAGAAGAATCTTCGCCGAACGACGAGAAACATTTGATTTTGAACTCAATGCCGGCTTGTTCGATTAAAACGTAGCAGCTGGGACCAAAGAATTCGAAGTACTTAACAGATGTTGCGATCACAGCTTGGCCGAGCCGACGAGCACTTTGAAACGAGAATATTTTCCCATCTTGCGTTAGCAAGAACGAATTGCGGTTGTCTTGAATCACTGAAGCGCCTAGAAATAAATGAGCTTAGACTGGATTGCAAGGTTCTAAGTCGTAATTACCTTTGACGTTCTTTATCCTGGCGATCCGTTGCAGCAGCGGTAACGACGCATTGCTTGTCATTGACATTTTTATGCTCAGAACTTCATTTCTCGAGATCACTACAAGTCCGAGCTTGGATTCGGCAAAAACAGAAAAACAATTCACAGCTCCCGTGAAAGGATCTTTTCTTTCAAACACCTCTTTGCCGAACATTCGCTGCCATCTCGGTGATTCCTAAAACGGCCAAAATTTAGCTAGAAACGTCGGAAATTTACAACTTTTAACTTACCATCGCCTGGCAATTCTGCACACGTCGTTGATGTTGTGTAGGTCTGATTTCCCTATCGAGTGTCCGCTCAAGTCACAGCGAGAAGAAATCAAGAATCCCGCCAGTTTCAGTTTGTTTTGGTTGTTCTGTATAGTTTCAATCCCCTTTGTCAGCAGTTCAAAGCAAGTTCATCGATGTCAAGTGAAGGGTGTTTTGTAAACCTGTCGTCTCGATGCCTCTGTTTTGTCTTAGTATGTTCAATTTGCCATCATCTTCAAATTAAAGACAATAAACAACAAGATGACAAATTAAAACAAAGGTCACATACTTTAGAGATCACCCTTCAAAAGCGCTGAATTGCTGAAAAATTCGACAGAAATAGCTGGAAATATTTTAGAAGAAGGTAAATCTGCGGTAAAAACCAAAACAGAAGCAATAACTCAGGGTCCGACCTGGAACCGCTTCCTAAGCTTGCTGAGACCTTCACGAACATTCAAAATAGTAACTATATCCGTTCATTTCAGCCCTTCGTATTTACACAACCTTCAGCAATCGACTGACAACGTTTCAAAAACAAAGATTTTGATTCATCATCGTCTCGACGATAAGACCAGAGTCCTTACAACTATCCAGCCTACCGCTCGATAGTTCAGCATGTTCAACTCCTCACAGTCACAGTTGACGTTCACGGATGACTTGGATCTGATTTCTCAGCCGCATGACTTTTCGCAGAACTTCAATGATTTCACACTGCCCAGTCAAACGCAGTCGCAATCGGACATTGGCAACCAGGTAAGATTCCGTCGACCGCTGGTTCACTTCACGAATGCCATGGAAAAGTGATGACGCATTTATTTTTCGTCTCGCTCTTTCGATTTCTTATCAGAGTAAAAAATTCCCGCTAACCAAGCGTCTCGTTTATAGCTCAATGGCTTTGATAAGTTGGAATCGCAGACCATATCCAACAGCAAGATCAGCGGCATAAATTCGGGCCTTAGTGACTTGCAGTTTGCTGAAGAAGACGACGATGACCACGCTTCGAATCTCGTCGCTCGTCCGCACAGTTGCCGCTATTGCGGGTATTCCGACGCCGGCTCTGTCGTGATGTGCAACATCTGCAAGAAATGGTTTTGCAACTCGCGAGGAGGAACTTCGGGATCGCACATCGTTCATCACTTGGTTCGAGCTAAGCACCGTGAAGTGACACTACACGCCGATGGTCCTTTAGGAGAAACTGTGCTCGAATGCTACTCGTGTGGTGTTCGCAACGTCTTCTTGTTGGGATTCATTCCATCCAAAGCAGACTCGGTTGTTGTTTTATTGTGCCGGTAAGTTTGTTGAATAACTATCAAAGACCGAAATTTAATTAGAAATAACTTTTAGCCAACCATGTGCAGCACAAAACTCGTTGAAGGACATGAATTGGGACCATGAGCAGTGGAAACCGCTGATTTCTGATCGCTGCTTCTTGCCATGGCTGGTGAAGATCCCAACCGAGCAAGAACAGTTGCGTGCGCGTCAGATCAACGCCGCCACCATCAACAAACTTGAAGAATTGTGGAAGGAGAATGTCGAAGCAGTCATTTCCGACCTCGAGAAACCTGGAATCGACAAAGAACCGTCGCAAGTCCAACTCCGCTACGACGATGGCTATCAATATCAAAACATTTTCGGACCACTTGTTAAGCTCGAAGCTGATTACGATAAGCGTTTGAAGGAATCACAAACACAGGAGAACATCGACGTCCGTTGGGACACTGGCCTGAACAAGAAGACGATTGCCTACTTCACTCTGGCCAAGATTGATTCCGACATGAAGCTCATGCACGGCGACGAATTGAGGCTGCGCTACGTCGGAGAATTGCATGAACCGTGGTCATCGGTTGGCCACGTCATTAAAGTGCCTGACAACTTTGGAGATGATGTTGGTTTGGAACTGAAGCATAGCTCGAATCCGCCAGCGAAATGTTCATCAAACTTTGTCGTTGATTTCATATGGAAAGGAACCAGCTTTGACCGAATGCAGCAAGCACTGAGAAAATTTGCCGTCGACGACAACTCCATGTCAAACTACATCTATTCGCGTCTGCTTGGACACTCTGGTGCTGACGACGTCACTTTTCGCATCAACAACGCACCGAAACATTTTTCAGCGCCAAATCTGCCGGACCTCAATCGTTCGCAGGTGTATGCAGTCAAACACGCAATCCAGCGTCCGTTGAGTTTGATTCAAGGTCAGTTTACATTAAAATGGTGAAACATTTGCTAAATTTATTAATTCGCCACATAGGACCGCCGGGAACCGGAAAAACCGTTACGTCGGCAACGATTGTTTATCAGCTGGTTCGTTTGAATGGCGGCCCCGTACTCGTTTGTGCACCGTCTAACACCGCTGTCGATCAGTTGACCGAGAAGATCCACAAGACAAACTTGAAAGTTATTCGCGTTTGCGCAAAGTCCCGCGAAGCGATCGACTCACCGGTCAGCTTCTTGGCTTTGCACAATCAAATCCGCAACATGGACATGAGCACTGAGCTCAAGAAGTTGCAGCAGTTGAAAGACGAGACTGGTGAGTTGTCATCGGGTGATGAGAAACGCTTCAGAATGCTAAAGAAGCAAGCCGAGAAGGAATTGTTGGACGCTGCTGATGTTATCTGTTGCACTTGCGTTGGTGCTGGTGACCCTCGATTGTCACGCATCAAGTTCAACTCAATTCTGATCGATGAGAGCATGCAGAGTTCTGAACCCGAAGCTATCATCCCAGTTGTGCTGGGCGCCCGTCAACTCATCCTCGTCGGTGATCACTGTCAGCTTGGACCGGTTGTCATGTGCAAGAAAGCCGCCAAAGCTGGCCTCTCGCAATCGCTGTTCGAACGTCTCGTCGTTCTGGGAATTCGCCCGTTCCGTCTCGAGGTACAATACAGAATGCACCCTCAACTCTCGGAGTTCCCTTCAAACTTCTTCTATGAAGGCTCCTTGCAGAACGGCGTTTGTGCAGAAGAAAGAAAGCTCAAAATTGACTTCCCGTGGCCATCGCCAGAGTGCCCGATGTTCTTCCTAGTCACGCAAGGAAGCGAAGAGATCGCCGGAAGCGGAACTTCGTACTTGAACCGTACTGAAGCTGCGAATGTTGAGAAGATTGCAACTCGTTTCTTGAAAGCCGGATTGCGTCCCGATCAGATTGGAATTGTCACACCGTACGAAGGTCAACGCGCGTACCTCGTTCAATACATGCAGTACCAAGGCAGCTTGCACAGCAAGTTGTATCAAGAAATCGAAATCGCTTCCGTGGACGCTTTCCAAGGACGCGAGAAGGACATCATCATCATGTCTTGTGTCCGCTCGAACGAGCACCAAGGCATCGGATTCTTGAACGATCCTCGTCGTTTGAACGTGGCTTTGACGCGTGCCAAGTACGGATTAATCATCGTCGGCAATCCCAAAGTTTTGAGCAAGCAGCAGTTGTGGAACAATTTGCTGAACTTCTACAAAGAAAAGAAAGTTTTGGTCGAAGGCAGTTTGAACAACTTGAAAGAATCGATGATCCAGTTTGCAAAGCCTAAGAAGATCGTCAACACTTTCAACCCTGGCCAGCATTTCATGTCCAACGCGATGTACGACGCCAGAGAAGTCATGGGCTCGGCAGGTCCGCACCATCAGTTTTACGGTGGACCAGCAATGCAGCAGCAGCAGCATCAACACAACCAGGGCTGGAATAGTAACAACGGAATGGACATGTTCCGTGCCCACGACCCGATTTCCTACATCTCGCAAGACCATCGAAGCGGGCAAGGAATGGTCCCTGTTGGAATGTTCATGAACATGAACAATGTTCCACCTCGCTACTTCCAGCAGCAGCAACAAAACGCCATTCAGCAAGCAGCCAAACAATCGCGTAGCAACCGCAAGGTTTCACCTGGTGGACCTTCTCAAGGATCCAACCGTAACAGCCAGCAATACCGAAACCGCAGCAGCCAGGGTCCGCTGACTCAAGGTGGAATGAGTCAAATGATGAGCCAACCCGGCTTCTCCTTGAGCCAGCAGCCAGACTTTTCTCAAGACTTCGGACCGGGCGACTACGGCGGTCAATCGCAGGGCGATGGTTTGTTGTCACAGGACTTCACAAACTCACAGGGCCCTGACAAGTTTTATTCGAACTTTCCATCGCAGTCAGGCAACAACTTCTGATGAACTGAGTCGCCGAACTTAAATTGAACAGATCCGAACTGAACATCTGGAAATGATGATAACGCCAGTGAACGCGTTTTTCCATTTTTTCGGGAGCATGGAAAAACAAATTTCTTGTGAATTCATCCCGGAGATAAGTCATAAAAACATTTCAACATAAGAGAGAGTTGCATAAAAAGAAGGAAAGAGAACTTGAGCACAGTGAGCCTTCGAGGTTGGTGGTGCGGAAGAGCTGAATAAGACATGAAGTGATTCTTACGAAAGAAAATGGATCAAACTGCAGACAAATGTTCAGAAGAAAATTTGGCGGTTTTCATTGGTTCGAAGCGTGGCAACTTTAGAAATAGATTCTGAACTTTATGATTTCGTACTGAACCCTTGGTTTCCTTAAAATTACTTTGCTACGCTTCAAACAAATTTCTCTCATTCACATTCATTGGCAAGCTGGTCAAAAGAATCAAACTTTATTGTTGGAATATCACGAAGTGTTAAAAATTACCTTTTTTCTTTGAAATCGTTCTTCATTTGAATTAAAAATAAAAAAAAAATAAAAAATCTTGTGGTTTAAACTTTATTATTTTCAGATTGTGTTTGTAAGAAAAGTCTAAGCAGCAGAGATCACCAGTTTAAAGAACGTAACATTTGAGTTTATATCGCGAAAAATTGTTAACAAACTAAAATCTTGATTTGCGTCGTAAAAATATCAAAGAAAAACAGTTAAAAGCAACTTTCCAGATGATCGGTTAAAACACCTTGTGATTGGACTAAATTTAAATTAAACCACAATCAATGTTAAAGTCTCTCTCTTTGCATCATTTTACCGGCTAGCCTATGAACTTTTCCACAGCAATCAATGACAACGCCTCGCTTTCCCGCTCTCCCGACAAATCAGCCGTACAAGTTTTGAAAACAAAACAAAAAATCTGAGAATATTTTCTCAGTCATTGCCGAGCCTCACAAGCGAAAAGAACTTGGAAATCCTGTGGAGATTCTGCGTGTAGAGAGATTTTCAAACCGACGGAAGTAACAGTTGCCGGGCGCTGTAAGCATCTTGATCGAATTACAATCTTATTTCCGGTGAAGTGCAAAGTGAAAACTCAAAACGTTAGAAACAAAAGGAAAAAAAACTCGAAAAGAACGAATTACGAATAATTTGAGATTTTAAATTAAACAATTGGTGCGAAGTGAAGTGAAGCACTCTCAATTAGTTGAATTTGTTGATAAACTTTCGGTGTGATACGTTCGATATGTCGCGCACTTAAATTCCGAGAGTTGCGGAAGAAAAGCGATCAAAATTTCCATTTTCTCAGCTTCAGCGCTCAGACAAGACTTGATCATTATAGAACATCGCTGAATTTTCTTCGCACCCAATAAACTTTAATTGAACGTTTAATTTCTGTTCTGGAAATTATTTTTGAAGAGAAAACCAAGAGAATAGCAAAAAGAAAACTTTAATCACTTTGAAAATTGATATCTTCATGCTTTTCTGAAGAAAACCGATAAACAATGTGTGTTTATACCAAAAGTGCTGCTAGTTTGGATCGTTTCCATCATCGCTTTAATATCAGGTGTCTGGGTCAACTTTTCAAAAAAGAAAAGTGATACTTCTTGCTTCATATCATATTAAAGTGGTGACTTAATGGAACACAATTAAAAGAGAACACTAGGCCCGGAAATAAATTAAGAGAAATTTTCTTGATTTTCTTGTTAATAAGTTTTTCATTCCGAAGAACTCATGATGAACGTAACCGAAGCCCACGCAATGGTGATAACCAAGCTGTACCGGAAGTGTAAGGCATATGGAAGGTTTGTGAACTCAAATACATTCGACAACACGACGGAGGGTGAGAAATTCTGTCCGGTGGTGTTTGACGGGTAAATTATGATGAAGCAAACAAAATAAGGCAAAATGTCAACAGCGAGCGCTTTTCTAGGTACTTGTGTTGGGGGCCGACAGCAGCCAATGAAACAGAAACACAGAACTGTCCAGCGCATGTAATCGGATATGATGAGAACTTAATGGCTGTGAAGAGATGTAACGAGGACGGAACTTGGTGGAGGCATCCACAAAGTAATAAAGTCTGGACCAATTATACAACGTGCATTAATCAAAATGATTACGGAGTAATTAGACAGAATTCTACCGCTTATCAAATTACATCGCTCAGAAGTTTATAACGAACCATAACAATTTTCTTCGTCTTTCAAATTACAGTCTCGTCAGTTAATCAATAACATTTATTTTTACGGCTACTGTGTGTCACTTGTCACGCTTGTCGTGTCGCTCACTATCTTTTTGAGCTTCCGGTGAGAGAACAATCTTGCAAACTTGAAAGCTTTAATTACAAACTTTTTTAAATTCCAGGTCCCTGAGATGCACAAGGATTCGGATCCACACTCAGCTTTATGCGTCACTCGCACTCAACTGCATTTTCTGGATTGCATGGTTCCAGCTCGTTGTTGCTTCGTCGAATGTCATCGCGTTGAACCCAACGTGGTGCGTTGTCTTGCACATCCTAACGCAATACTTCATGCTGTGTAATTATTTCTGGATGTTTTGCGAGGGAGTTCATTTGCACATAGTTCTTGTCGTCGTCTTCGTTAAAGACAATGTAGCGATGAGAATTTTCATGGTCATCGGCTGGGGATTGCCGATGATTTATGTGGGAATCTACAGTTTTTTGAGGTTTGGAAATACAAGCGAAAATACGCTGTAAGTTTTGTTGACTTTTTCATCACTTGTTGAATCTTTGATGACAACTTCATTACAGATGTTGGGTTGAAGAGAGTTACTACAACTGGATCTTAACCATTCCTGTGATGATTCTCTTGCTATGTTCTGCGGTTTTCTTGATCAACATCGTGCGTGTGCTGATCACAAAACTTCACCCGAAATCAGTGTCACCTGCGCCTATTGCAATTAAGAAAGCTGTCAGGGCAACTCTCATTTTGGTATAAAACAAACTATCTACCTGTTCGATTTTTAAAAATAACTAAACTCATTCCAGATCCCTCTGTTTGGGCTGCAACAGTGCTTACTGCCATTTCGACCAGACAAAGATTCCAGCTTTGAGTTTTCATACCAATTGATGTCCGCCGTGCTTGTTAGTCTTCAAGGGTTCTGTGTATCGCTTCTGTTCTGCTTTTTAAACCACGAAGTTATCAGTGCCGTTCACAACTACTTGAACAGTCTGTGTCCACGAGTGTTCACTAATTTGAACCGACGTTACGCTCCCCCTGCTACAACAACTCGCGACATGGTTGTTTAAATGTGATTATCGTAATTGATATTGTTATTTTAATAAAACAAGAAAATTAAACTTGATTGGATTGAAAACTGACTATTAAACTTTTTGAGACTCTTCAACTCAATTCGGTTCTAACTTTCAGTGAAAATGAATTTCTTCGTGTTTTTGATTTTATTTCTGGTGACTCTGAATTTAGCGTTCGCTGCTTATAACTATGAGCGTCCAAATGCACCAAAAAAAGGTAAAAAAGACTTGTTTAAACTTGAGTCATTACAAGTTTAATCCAGAGGTTGAATTTAGACTTTAGACTTTAGGTATTTTTTGGCGTTTTCCAGCTATAGCTTTAGCTTTAGCTTTAGACTTTTTTCAACACCAGCTTTAGCTTTAGCGTTTTGAAAAACTTCAACTATAGACTTTAGCTCTAGAGTGTGTCCGAAAAACTCTAAAGCAAACCCTAAAGTTAACAATTTTTTTCCCTCCAAAAATCTTTTCCGGAGCTTAAAATTCAGTAGTGCAGGAGTCAAGCAGTCAGACTGGAGCTCGAATTAAAAGTAAAATTTGTCACCGCTAGTTCCAGCTAGCTTTAGACTTTAGACTTAGGTATTTTTTGGCGTTTTCCAGCTATAGCTTTTAGCTTTAGACTTTTTTTAAGGACCAGCTATAGCTTTAGCTTTAGCTTTAGGGTTTTCTCAAGGACCAACTTTAGCTTTAGGGTTTTGAAAAACTTCAACTTTAGACTTTAGCTTTAGAGTTTGTCCGAAAAACTCTAAAGCAAACCCTAAAGTTAACAATTTTTTTCCCTCCAAAAATCTAAAAAAAGTCTAAATTCAACCTCTGGTTTCAATCTCGATTTTTCAGGATCGCCTGGCAACCATCAGCCGTCGCAAGCCGCAATGAAGCAAAGCACTGCACAGGCTATTGCAGAAACTACGCAAGCTTTAGAGGAAACGACGCCATTTGCTGATGCTGAGACGATTGCGACGGGAGAAACGACTGCTACACCTGTTGATCCCTAAGTGTTGGCTTCAAGGTGTTACAAATCAACATTAAAGCTATTTATCGAGTTTATCACCAAGAATTTCTGAAAATTTCTTGATAAAACTAATTCTTCGCCGAAAAATAAATTGAACTATTTAGGTTGGGATCTTATCAAACTATGAACTGACAATCAAAAATCGAAATCAAGCAACTTTTTTTTGCGGTTATTGTCCATGCTGCTGTCAAATCTCAGCAACGATAAACTTTTTTTAGTGAGTTAAGTTCTTAAATTAGTTGATTTCATATCTTTTTACAGAATTTGAATTCAGCTGTCACTCAATCTAATGGAATCATCGGACTTAAAAGCTTGCAATTTGCTTCGAAAATTTTCATTCCAGATTGAAGATGGTTAAGATTATTGTTTCTGCTGTTTTAGTTCTCTGCTTATCCTGTAACTTTTTTTGTTACTGGTCAGGATGTTGTGAAAACCACAGCAAAAGATGGATACGTAACACTTTCTGTGCAATCGTTGACGATTCAAATTTCCAGTGGTGAGACTGAAAATTAATTGATTGATTGATTGCCTTTTATTACGCCCCAAGATGTTGCAATCATTAATGGGCAGAGTTTCTTTTACAATTATAACATTCAGTTCTTGTAACAAAAGCTTTGTATAACAGAAACTTTTCTTAGAATCTTGGACCTTCAACTCAAACCGTGAGGTGTGCTTTGGTTACATGTTTCTTAGTATAATTGCAGGATTGTTGTTTCTTTTATAGTCTCATCACAAATTCCTTGTCCATTGCCGTTTCCTCCAAGAACTTGCTTCAGTTCTTCCCGATAAAAAAGTGCAATTTCCACCGTGCACTTTTGCAACGCGCGGAAACTTGACAATCGCATAACAATTTCAATCAGCAGAAAGTTAAATAAAAATCGGAAAAAACTGAAAGCTGTGAATTTTATTTCAGGCTTTGGAAAGTGTTCGGCTGATTAAATGAAAATGTTCAAGTGGTGTTTTGATGAGAAGTTTTCTGCAACCTTGATTATGATAAAAACAGAAAAGTTCTGGGTGAGTCGTGACTCAAGTATAAATCCAAATCATGTTAACTAGAAACGGATAATGTTGTATTCTTTTTATAAAGCTTTTGAGTGCTTATAAATGAACCTCATTAGGCAGTAAAAATTATTTTGGAATTCGAAAGCAATTCAAAATGTTCAAAGTTCTTTGTTGTGCTGTTTTAGTTTTCTGCTTCTCAGGTTTACCTGCTGCCGATGGAGACGAAGTGTCACCATTTGTGACGTTTCCGTTCAAATCAATCACGATTCACATGTCACAGTTAGGGATGTGGAACTTAGACTCAAACTGTAAGAACTAATATCGCCATTCACTAAAATGTTTCATTGAATTCATTTTGCTTCAAATATGATTAATGTTTCCTTTTGTTTATATTTCAGTCTCTATGGAATTTGCATTTCCAAGTGAGTTTAAAACTGTTTTCAAAGGTTTTCGATTACAGCTCCGGTTTTTTTTCTAGTTACACTACCAAAAGACGTAGTCCATCATTTGCCAGATCAAAAGTTGCCGATGACGTTGCCGATTACCATTTTCGGCATATCTGGATCAATCACTATCACTTAAGTCGATCAAGTTATTCATGTTTCTCAGCGTCAACTCCTAATAAAAAAATTCAGAATCAAACACGTTGTAAAAGTTTTTACACTCTGAATCAAATCTGTAAAAAGCAGATAAACTGCGACGATGATGAAAAAGCGACAAATCGTAATTCGATTATTAAATGTCAAATCACAATGATTTTTATGGTTTAAATTTAGTCGTGACTCTAAACCATGTTGAAGTGGTTGTTTCTACTGCTTGTCTATTCAATTTTTCCGCTTCTTGTGAAATGTCAAACAATTTATTGTGAAAAAATTTGTCAAACAAACGAAGTTTTTTCATACAATGTCTCACAGTGTCAGAACACTTGTTTCAACCGAAAATACAATCAAAGTAATAACTGTCTAGTAGGACCCGGATGTGCGTGCAAAAATGAATTCATCAGGCACCAGGACACTTATCAATGCGTACCGATATATACTTGCGATGGCAAAAGGGCGTCTAAAACGTGTCCTT
>JPYR01000253.1:76507-97994 GCA_000775305.1 Belgica antarctica
CTCTGACCAGGCGACAGCGATGGTGGAATATACGTGCTGGGCGATTTTGAAGGGTGGCGATTCATGTCGGGATGGAAAGCCATAAAGTTCGATTGATTTGGAATGTTCGGTTGAGCTTGAAGCGATGGATCGCCACGGTAAATCGAACCGACTGCTGGAGGTGGCGGAACTGTTTTCGCAAATGACTGGTAGTGTCTTTCTGGTGGTTGCTGGTGCTGTTGTTGTGGCTTTTTAATACTCAAGTCCAATGTCTGAGGCTCAGGCTCGGACTGTGAAACGTTTTGTTGCGTCATTACGCCTCGTGAGTCGGGGAAGATCTTTCGTGAATCTTTTTCAAGTGCATGGGGATTCGATGAAGGTCGCTGTTGGCTCAGCTGCGGAGGTGGCACAGGTGTTATAGTCGCTGCTATAGACGAAATGTTCAACGGATGACCGGCGATGATCTGCTGGTTCTGCATGCTGCCCGGTGCAGAGTGCGAGTTCACTATCGATAATGTGGCAAGTGTCTCTGATGTTGACCTGCGTTGAGGTTGAATTTGGATCTTGTTGGGCCCTTCGTGGCGATACGAACCGACGAATGTTATGTCTGAGTTGCTGTCAGCTGACGGCGGCGCTTGTTGAATCGGTGGTTGATTCGGCTTCAAAGGTGGAACTGCCGTAGTCTTTGGAGGCATGATCTTGGATTTCAGCGATCTTTCAATGATTTCAAGCATAGCATCGTGAACGTTTGACGGTGGGCCGTTTTGCTGCGGTGTTAATGACATCGATATTGTAGTTGCTTGTGGAAAATGCTGCTTTGTCATCGGTGTGAATGCTGACACAGCTTTGGGACTCTGCCGATTAGCAGGCGATGACTCATTTTCTTCGTCAGCTGTCTCCGTAGCAGAACTGTCGTAATCTTCTGAATGTTTTTTTGTTCGCATCATAGTGATCAAGTGATCTCGAGGAATGCCTGTGCTCAGGTTTTGGACTTGTTGGGAGTTGAGAAGCGGTGGAGGCTGACCCAACGGCGGCAACAGACGATCATCAACTGAGCTTTGGCTAGTGCTTGAAGGTTCCGGCTTCGCTGCTGATACTTCCTTCGAAGGCGGCGCTTGAAGAATTACCGGTGCACTGGGCATAGCTGTTTCGTGCTCTAGCTTCACGGTTTCACTTTTCTTTGTGTCAGCTTCGTTACGAACAGTTTCGGAAGCGTTGTCATCCGACGACGTGACACTGACATCAGACTCGTCGCCATCAGTAACAGGTCGACGGTCTTCGTTAGCATGCACTTTGTAGTATTCGTTCACGGCCTGGTCGAAGCCGTACTTTTTTTTGAAGTGAATGTAGAACGTCTTGAGAAGCGTCGCTGACTTGTTGAGTTGCTCTGCTAGTTGGCTAAACTTTGGTCCGATCTCCTGCAGCTGCTTTCGAAACTGCTGGATTTCATCGTCAGTGAGGGGAGTTGTCCCGAGGAGATGTGCACCCATTTTCCGCTTGATCCTTGTAAGACAAGCCGAGCAACATTTGGTTACGTTTGGTGGAATCTGAAGTTCTTTGATGATTGGATCGCGATCTTCTGGCGGAAGCTCAAACAGCCGCGAAGGGAGATTCCGGAAGCGCTTGACTCGATCTTTGGAATTCGGACACGTCGGCATTGGGCAGTTTGTGTTCGTGAATCTAAAATGAAGTTATTTTACAGAACACCTGTTTGCTTGCTTTGTGTCAATGAACATACCTAGGCTTGACTAATTTGCTTGTCTGACAGTTGCTGCAAATACGAGCACCAGCGGGAACGGTTTCTTCGGCGATTCCATACTGCTGTATTTTTGTCTTATCGAGAGGCCGCGTTCTGATGCTCTCTTGCTTGCAAACGAAGCATGGGAAAGGTTGCTGGGTTTTATCTGGAAAATAAATAACGCGATTTATTAAAAAGTTAACAGAAAATCGTTTGTTTAAAAGGTATCGAACTCGATTGAAAAAAAATTTTTTATCAATTTTAATCTGGTGATGTTTTTTTATCCGCCCAATCTCTGTTTGCTTTTAATTCCATTATTGAATTACAAATTTAAAAACTCTCTCAAGCTTTCCGCGAAAAAGTTCCATAGAAAAGTAATCTCTGATGGGCAAACATTAAACAAAAGATTTCCGCAATTCTCATAACTCAAATTGAAATCGAAATCTCGCCATAGAAATTTGTTTTCAAATTGTTCAATTTGATGATTGACGATGCCCCGTGTGTTTTCCGATAGACATCATTGAATTCAGGTAATTTTTGCTGAATCGTTTTGTTCAGAATGTTTTTACTTTAAGAACGTTCATGTCTCGACATTTTCTCGATTAACCGTTGTCCAACCTCAATCGACATTCGTTCGATACAATGTACAGCATGCAAATTTCGCCACAAGCGACATTCAAAACTCAGATTTTAATTCATAAATATTTGATCGAAAGAAGCAGAAAAATCCGTCCTCGCTTTTTACCGCCTCGCAAATTGCGAATATTTACAAATCATTAAAATTCGTTTTTCAAACGTGAACATTTTTTCCCTGCTGTTTGCTAGAGTTCTGCTTGTGTGACAAGATTTTCGCTTCAGTTTCTGTCAACTAGCGAGCTCAAACAAACCCGTCGTGTTCTGAAACATCCGGAGCACTTGCTATTTATGGAGTATTTATGACAAAAAGTATTTAGAGTCGAAAAATTCTAAGCAATTTGAAAGACAATTAATTAAAACGATTTTCGCTTCTCGAAATTTTAATTCGGAAAGTAAAACATCATTAAAAAGTCATCCACGTTCCTTCTGATTTTTTCATTTAATTACCTATTCAACATTTTTATGTTGATTTTTCAAGAAAACTTTTCGTTCGTAACTAAATTTGTAAAAAAAACTTTTCTCGGTGTTGATTCATGTGCAAGTGGCTGGAAGTAATTTAAACTCTCGAGCAATTGCCACATCCCGAAGTAAGATGGAAAACTACCCCTTCGCCGAGTCTTGTTTGCACAGTTTTCCACATTCACCATTATTTGTTTTCGTGTTTGCTTTCGTTATTTCCACGAGAGTTCACTGTGCTTTACGAATTTCGCTTCCACAGCACTTTCCGAATCTGAACCTTTTGTGTTAATTATCCGGAAACTTGGTTTTGTTTGCTAATCTTATCATGAAAATCAACGAGCAAGCACAATGTTGTTAAAATAACTATCGCTGCAGCGGTGATTGAAGGTGTCAACGTGTCATTGTCAATCGGTCAACAGCAGATGAGATTAATCGAAATTAACAGGACATTTGTTTAATTCAGGCAAAAACGCGGCGATGAAAGTTCAAAATGAATGAATTATTAAATAATTTAATTTCGTAAATTGCATTTCATTTCTACATTTAAATATTCATGAATGGATACGGCAAAACGAGCGCGCGAGGCTATCTCGGTATGGAAGTAAAAGTTATTCATCGAGAATTTGTTTACTTATCATCCCTCTGCGTCGTCTTCGTTTTGAGCAGAAAAATGTGAAAAATTGTTTGAATTGTGGTGAACTCCCTGGAGAATGCTCATCTCTGTTTGTCCACACAATTTCTTCCGTAGGATTCTAAACCGCAGAAGTTCCAGTAAATGGAGTGAAAACCTAAAATTGCAAGACCTTTTTAGAGTGCTTCGGAAATGCCGGCTTGAAACCCTGTCAGGGAAACTCGTAGCACAATGTAAAAAGCAACTTCAAAGGGAATTATTTATGTCAACATTGGTTTGAAGAAAACAGCAGTCGACACTGGGATTTAAAACCATTCAGTTTAGTAGGCACACAATTTTTCCGTCATTCCAAAAGTAAAACTTCAAAACGTCATTAACGAACAAGCCCAGCAGTGCAAAAATATTAATTCCAATCCCTCGTAATTCATTTGAGACACTTTTAAGTCCTCAAGTGATTTGCACAACATTAATTGAAGTGAAATTGTGTCTATAAAAAAGTGAAAAGCTGGTAGTTGAGAAAGCCGCGCTTTTCCATCCAATTACGTCGAGCATTCCGATTGACAGAAAGAGTCCCAGAGAACCTGCAGGCAATTCCGCTCCATGCATTAATAATCCGAGAATCGGTACGTTGACGTTGACGTTAAGGTGAATCCTTTTGTAATCGTTTCCAAAAGTTCCGCACTCGGTGGCGATTTAATTAAGTTAATAAAAATGTAAATTTCTGAAGCGGTTATTTTCGTCTTCAAACGTCGTTAGTTTTCTGCACTAGATTGATGAATTATGAATTAGAAGTCCTGAGCGTGAGAGCGACAGTCATTTGAGAGAGCGTTTCGATAGGGGAAATTTTCTTAAGCCGGGGAGAACGGGTTCCATGAATAACCGGTCAATTTAACGACCGCTCGGACAACTACTTCCGAAGGTTGGGAAAAGGACACAGCACTATCTGGTAGGGATCTGACCTTTCACTGACACTTGACCTCAAGTTCAAATCTACAAGAAAATTCTTCAACTTTCTCACCGGTCACCTTAGAATGGGAAAAGATCAGTAACGGTCATTCCGGTTTTTTCACACACGAAGCATAATTTTATTAACTGATGGAGCGCGGAAGTTTTGTCAGCGCAGCAATTGTCAGTTGAAATGACTCGAAATGACGACGCGTTTACGAGGTAAACGAATGAAAATAATCAAGCAATTAACTCACAATTCCACTGAGACTTAATTAACATCAATTTTCCTGCCGGAAAATGCCCGCATCATCATTTTTGTTCGTTTAATAAACAAAACTCCTTTATCATCACATCATGGGAATAAAAAATTCATTAAAATTATCATTTTTCCTAGCAAGATAAAAATCTTGCCTCCCACTTGGCGGTTTTCCGGTTGAAATTCTTCGTTAATTAATATTCATCATTTAGATGAAAAATAAGGTCGGCGGAGTTGCTGCTGAGTGGTTTCTAAATAAGAATAAACGCTCTTCAAACCACTTCTCAGGAGACGGAAATCACGAAACGCCCAAATAATTAGACTGATAACGATTTCGTTTCTTTACTTTAAAATGTCGGTTTCATCGTTCTCGACTAATTTAATTAGTTTACATTTGGAAGTTTCGAGTGAAATAGTTTTTGCTTTAATTTGCAAAAAAAACTTTTCGACTTACTCAGTCAGTCTTCGTTTGCATGTGAAATTGATCAAAAACTTTGCTCGAGTAGAAATTGCTGGGAATTTTTTTTCTTTGACTTGTGCTTGCTGCAAATTTACGAGGGTGAAAATGAAATCGGTTAAAATGCCAATTGGGTGCAATTAAATCCCATTACCAATCGCTTTCTATATTCATTTCAATAAAAACTCACTGATTTCATTTTGGTGATTTGTTGTGTGCCGGAAATTTTCATCAAGCTTATTGATTAGCAAATAAAACCGTCGAAAATTAATAATTGACACAGCGCGAGTGATGATTTTCCCAAAAACTCCCCGCTTTTCACAGCCGCGCTCTAATTTAGGCAATTGAACTTTACAATTAGCGATTTCGAGGGAAAATTTTCGGAACTTTTGAAATGTGGAATGTTCATCGTTATTTGCAATTAATTAAATTAATTACTCGAATTTGAAAACCGTTTCTTTAATCAAGTTCTCTTGCTCTCTCTCTTATTGCTTCTTCTCATGACGATTTGTCTAGCACGTCATTTAAAGCCTGCTTAGATTCAAATTCCAGAAACTAACGTTTGCTCAAAAGATTTCCCCTTCAACTTGGACGTGGACAAGCAGCGAGTCCCTTAACAAAACTTGTTCTCGACCAGCAATTACTAAAAGGATCAGTTCCGAGAGAGAAACATTGCGGCGCATGTTCATATTTCTCCTCACGTCAAAATCCATCATAAATTTCAATTGCCATTTGTTCTTCATCGTCGTCGGACGTGAAAAGTGGAAGCCTTGTGAAAATTCGTTAGATTTCAACGCGTGATAAGAAACAAAGTGAAGATGTTTACGAATTGGTTGACATCAGACGTTCCAAGCAACCGGGATTCACTGAATCCACATCCGGACATCGTGATTGAAGTGGGCCCGCCACCGTTCACACGTTTACCAGCTCATTCAACTGTTTTATCGTCGCAAAGTGGGTTTTTTCGCGCAGCGATTATTCGAGCAAATGAAAACGGAAAGCAGCTAGAGAGCACAATTTTCTTGCCCAACATAACAATCGATCACTTTACGCCTCTGCTGGCGTACATGTATCATGGATATTTAGAACTCAACTTTGAGAACATTTTCGGAGTTTTACTAGCGACCCATTTGCTTCATATGCCGCGAGCGCTCGAAATATGTCGAGATTTTTTGGCACACACCCAAAGTCAGCGGAGTGACTTTTACAACGCAGCTGTTCCACAACCGCTTGTGGCGTCGTCATCAGCTACAGTAGTTCGGCCAATCGCCAGCAAAGCATCCAATTTGGGATTAAACTTTGTGTCACCTCCAAAGGCGCCGAGCGGTTTGTTGGTACCAAGCCTTGGAACTCCGTTCAGATCGATTACAATTTCCGATGAAAAGCCATTGAAGATCATCAAACTTGATGAAACGGCGGTTTTGAAGGAGCGAGAAGAAAGGAAGTCACCTAAGAAGTCGCATCACTCTTCGACAAAGATGATTGTGGCACAGACAAGCAAGAAAGTAACGGAAAACAGCTTGCAAGAGCCTGGAGACAGTGAAAAAGTGATTATAGACATCGCCAGTTGCGATGGGCCCGTGCGTTTTCGACGCATCTTGAACGAAGCTTACGAACTAAACAAGAAACATCCGCCCGTTTCAACGGCTACTGGAAGTGAAGTGAAATATCAGCAATCAAACGCTTTGTCATTCCATCAGCAGATGGTTCGAAATATCAACGAGCAATACAGCAAGCAAAAGTCGGTCTCTTCGCAAAACAGTGAAGAGTCGGAAAATTCCCAGCACTCGAATGATCTTTACACTTGCGTGTACTGCAACCACACTTTCAAATCGAAATATTGTTATCAGAAGCACGCGAAGCGCCATATCAACCCGTTAGCTGCAGGTGGGAAAATTCGCGATGACTGCGAATCGAGTGATGGTGACGTGAAAAAAAGCTTGAGCGAGATGAAACGTGATTCAATTAAGCCGCTCGACATGAACGTCCAGTATTATCCCTGCAAAACGTGCGGTTGCAAATTTCCCAGCTATTACTTCGTACACAAGCATAGGAAATTGTGTCATCCAGAGCTTGCAGCCGATGGCACTGTTCATGCTGGTAGCAACGAGAACATCGAATCAGAATTGGCGGTAGAAGTTGAAGGCAACGCAAACACTTAGGAGAGCTTGATTGCAATGAATTGAGATAGTTGAAGGAAATAAAGTTACTTGAACCAGATAAAAAGTTTTTCAATCTCCGCCTGTTAAAGTATTGCCTTGAGTGATATCGTTCTGAACTCACCCTTTTCATTCGATCCACTCTCTTCGATCTTTCTCTTTTTGGCACTGCTGCAATAAGGAAAACAAACACAGTTAATCAACGCAAATCTAGGTCATTATTACGAACGCTTACCTTGCTTCCACGTCATTCCACTCATCATCGTTAATCTCCATCACAGAGTTTTTGTTTTTCACTGGAATAAATTTACCCGTTATCAATTTTAGGGCTTTAGACAAAAATTGCTGTGTAACTGCATACCATCTTCATTTTCTTTGTCTTCGCTTTCCTTTTTGATTTCAACCTTCTTCTCGTCCTTGTTCGATTCGTCCTTCATCGCCACATCGTCTGAAGCAGCTCGTTCTTCCTGTTTAATGTCCACCGATTTGAACTCGTGTTTCACGTTGAGTCCGTTGAGCGGCGGCCAGTTGTTGCTGTCGGATTCAGTCTTCATCGCCACATCGCTTTCAGGCTCCACTTTAATTCTCGTTGAACTAAACGCAGCTGAAGCGTCGTTGGATTTGCTGGCGGCGTTACCAGTTCTTCTCGAGTTTCCATTGGGTGCTGGCGATGACCGAGTCTCAGACATCGACAACGGATCTTCTTCTTCCTTAGCCACCTCCTGACTCGTCTCGCTGCTCTTGACTGTAACAGTGACTGTCGGCAGAGGAGCATTTGATCTAGTCGGTTGACTTTCAGTAACCGATGCTGTAGCTGAAGACGAACTAGTTGAACGGCCAGTGATGCGAGACTTTCTCTGAAGGCGGGTCGTTACGCCAGACGTCATCAGGTCCAATAGCGACTGACTTTCGTTAGATTTCGGTAAGTTCTTGGTGCTTCGGGTTCGCTTGTTGGACTTTCGCAACAGCTGCTTGTACTTTACATCCTTTTTACTGAGGTAGTAATGACGAACACAATCCTAAAATGATTTAGAGCGTTAAGCATGTTTAAATTTTGAATATTGAAGTTCTTACCTGTGCGCTCTTTCTCTCGAGATGATTCGCAATAAAACCGAAGTTTTTTGCTTGCTGAATGTATTTGTCACGAAATGCTTCCTTTTCGCCGCTTGTCCAAAGGTTGACTGTCTTATAAGCACTCAGTTCTGTTTCCATGTCAACCTTGGCGCCGTTTTCATTATGGAAGACCAGACGGCGTTGACGGTTATCAAACATTATCGGTGGAATGACAGCGTATGAACGCATTTTCTTATCTTCTTGAGCCTGTAACATGTGACGAAGAGTATTCCGTAAGAAAAAGAAAACTTGGGGTTGTGTTATCGACTTACCTGTTCTTGAAGTCCATCAACGATGACTTCAAAATCAGCTTCAGACTTGACGCGCGATCCAACTCGGTGGAATCTCTCTTTGTCCTCACGTTGCTTCCGCAGTTCCACGAACACCTTCTCGAAGAGCTCGCGATTCCTTGCCTCGCGTGCTTTCCGCTTCACACTATTCTCAACCTTTTCGACACGCTTCTGCCAATCAATCGATATTTTTGCGTACTTATCAGCCAACTCTTGGCTCCGTTGAGCACGCTCAGACTTAATTTTCCTCAAATGCAACAAGAGACTCGATCGAAACGTCAGATACTGCTCGTGGATTTTTCTGCAGATTTCTGCATCGCTCGGTTGATTGTAAAGCGGTAGCTCAAACGTTTGACCTTTAAAGTTAAGAGCATTGAGAATGGCATGATTCTCCGACGCCTTTTTCTTGTTCTCAGAATAAATCTGCTGCGCAAGCGTCCGATGTCGGAACGTTGGCTGCTCGGGGACTTCCACTGAAGTGCCGTCTTCTGTCCGTTCCTTCTGCTCGATCAGAAAACGCTCCTTTTCTTTTAGAATTCTTTTACGCTCCTCCAAAGCCATCATGCTCGAATCGACGCTGCTGATTTGCTGCAACAAATCATCCTTGGACAATTTCGGTGATCCAGCTGGTGAGATTGCTTCAGTCTTTGGATGATAACCTCCACTTCCAGCGCCAGCAGTCAGAGGTTCGCGCGTGTCAATCTTTAACACAGAACTGATAGGAATTTTAGTTGTGGTTGTATTTTGTGGTGCTTGTGGAGATGCGGCAGTCGGTACGTGCTGAACTTGAGGCTTTGGCTGTTGGTATTGAATTTCAGCGGTCTGTCCCGGAGGTGGATTCGGCATTGCTCTCTGCTGTGGCTGAGGCACATGCACAACAGTATTTGGCTGAATTCCAGGATGATGTCGTACAGGCATCGTAGTTGGAGTAGCAGTTGGATGGTGAAGATTATTTGAAGATGGCTGAGAGTAGGGCTCGCCGAGTCGGATCTTCTTGTAAGCTGGTTGAATAGGATGCTGCGATATTGATTGTCCGCCAGGATCTGGTGGTGCGGCTTGTGTTTGAGATTGTCGCGGGATCTGCGGATGCTGTTGTGATTGAAGGCGAGGTGGTCCAGCATTGTCGCGAATATTCGATGAAGATGAGATGTATTCACTGCCCACGAGCTGTGCATTCGGCACTGATTGTTGTGTTTGCGATGAAGGTGGCGGTTGCTGCTGTTGCGGTATAGAGACGCGTGCAGGAGGAAAGCCTGAATGAAAGTTAGCGTTAACAAAGCTATTCGGCACTCCGATTGTTGGCTGGTGAAGCGATGTTCTCGGCGAATACTCAAACTGAGTGTTGGCTGGCTGCTAAAACGAATAACAATGAGATATTTGCGAAAGCCATTGACAAGCCTCAACTTACCCAGCTGTAGCTGGTTTTTCCAGCCGTTGAAGCGGAGCTGAATGTTGTTGGTGGTCGTGGTCTTCCTCTCGGATCGTATGCTGATTGTAAGGGGTGGAACTGCTGATATGGTGCATTGGAATTCGTTGCTGAAGACCTGCAAAGATAAAGAAACGTCGAAATTAGCGATACTGGTGGTTAACGGTGAGGTATTAGAATGAAGTTATCAATCTAATTTTCTATTTAAAGCTAGCTTTATCTGAATTTATAATTGCCGCAGTGCAAGAAACACCATGTTACGAACTCACTCAATTAAATTTCGCATCGTGTTCGTTTTGCTATGACTACAATTAATACAAACGAAACTGATTTAAAACTACAGAGAACAGAAACTCGACGCTAATTGAGAAATGTGTGCTTCGGAAGTTTGGCAACGTTGCAGTTTCAGTGGCACGTTTAATGCTTCCCAGGCAATGTTTCATGATTTTCATGCTCAAACATTAAGTCTGCACCTAAAGGCTTTCCTTCCTATCGTTTAATATATGATCTAGGATTCTGGATCGGAAATCGGTTCCAAAATTCACGCCCGGCTCTTCGCCTCGAGGACAACTTTCGTCAAGGATAAATTCGTCGCTATGTACACAAGGAAAATTCTTACTCGCCTTCGTACAATACAAGAAACTAAAATTTTCTTGGAATTTCCCGTTATTCATTAGACGCCTCTCTTCACAGCTCGTTTGGGTAGCATTTTGCGGAGGCGCATCGATAAACCCTTAAAACGTGGAAAAGTAAAAAACGCCCGAAAAAAGCTCCGCCAACCTTTGCAAAAAAAACCCTTGCGAATAAAATTGATAAAGAAAACAAACAGAAACAAAAATCCCGACCGCCAGGCGAGCTCGTGGAGTGGGGAAGGTTGCGAACGTTCACCAAAAACAAGCTTCGCAAGAGTCGTCATACCACGCAATAAAATCCATAACAAGAAAATGTTTTTCTCGAAACGAGCACATATCTCACCCGCACGGAAAATCGATAAACACAAGCTAGCACAAGTTCGCAGCAAGTTTTTTCCTTTTTTCTGTTTTCAATGGAATCCCAAACGAGAGAAGAGAGAGAGAAGAGCCACCCAACAACATAAAAACAAGACTGCCCCCCCGCTTTCTCTCCAGAGGAATAACATTTTCATCATTTTCATCTCCGTTGGAGTGAACACAGAATGTACACACAGACTTGTACATAAGAGAGGCTGCCTGCTTTTCCACCCCCACGATGGCAGCAGCAACAAAAATTATATAAATGATTTTTTTGTCGTCGCTCTGTAAGCGAATCTGCCGCTGGTTCATTCTTCGACGTCAAAGAATGGGTTTATGTACATGCGGAGCTCTGGGTTCTCGGAAATTTCCTCCATGTACGCAGAGGAAGGAAAGAAAAATATAAAAATTTATGGAAGCGATGGAAACACCATCCAATTTTCTGTGTTTATGGCACATTTCGGAAGACTTCTTCCTCATTCTACCGCTGAGGCATGTCTTGTATGTTCTGTCGTGTTGGCAGACTTTAAGTAGAAGCTTTAAAAGCATTTTATTCAATTTTGCTTCATGATTAAATAACAAAGATGGAACGATATGGAAAATTGCGCACATTTTTGCTGTGTTTTGGGGTTCATCTACTTAGATGGCAACGGTTCTTCACAGATAGGAATTTAAAACGAGAGTGGCGCTTTAAGTTTTGAAGAAGAATCAGAAAGATATTTATTGGATGATTGCAGAGAGTTTTGCAGTGATAGAAAATAGCGGCACGATGTCTCAAGTCAAGCGCAAAAGCAATACAAACTCATCTTGTGATTTCGAAACCACTATTAATTTCAGGTGACCTTTAATTCTATGTGCCACTGCTACTTTTCCAATGTTTTATTCAAGCACAGATCAAGGCTAAAAAAGTTCTTGTGAATTTTATTTTTGACGTTCAATGTCGTCTAGATCCTCGAACCCTAGATTTAAATAAGAGAAAGTACATGAAGTTTACTCCCATACTCAGATCATTTGATTTCTATCTGTTCTTTGTTCTGCCACAACAAACAGAAAAGTTGAAAAACCACGAAACATTAAACAAAAAAGTTCGTTCTAGTGGAAACAAAATTCCATAAATGCAAAACAGCCAAATGGTGTTCTTCCGAGGTTCCGTTTGGGTGGCGACAGAAACGAGGCAAACGTTCTCAGCATTGCACGACCCTGCTATTCAGTTATTCTAAGCACAGTCGCGCTTAGGTTCTCATCTTGGCATTAAGAAAACTTGAGAAAAACGAATTAATTAGCTTTATGTAACATTTTATTCCACCGTGCAGAGCCAAGGCTATTGTTATTGTTATGTACTTTTTCATTTGTTTCTTCTTTTTCGTCATATTTTTCTGTTCATATTAAACTTAACACCGATTAAACTTCGCTTTATTGTTTGCGCTGCTATTCAACCCATGATGCTACTCTTTTTGTTCTTTTCGCTTGAATGATGAAAAATAAGGTGAGCTGGTGATTTTCGGGATTAATCATCGATTGATGGAGTTTTATTTGTTTGAGGTGAATCTTCGCTTTATCACCGTCAGGAAAGCCAGTCATGGATAATGCCGTTGCTATCAGGGCGACTTTTTGTCGCTGGTTCAATTCTCTGAATTTGTAAGCCCAACAGATTTCCCTAAAGAACGCTTCGAGGGGCAGCCATAAAACTGTGTTCGTTTCATAATTTCCGAGAGCACAATCTGCAAACCTTTCTCAGAAGGTAGACCGTCGCATGGCAATGAATTCAGTGTAATTGACCTATTTTTCTTTCATCAAAGTAATGACGTCAACAGAAATATCTTCAAGCGCGATAACTGTTCATACAAAAGCCACGCGCTCGTGTTCACTTTTAAATTTTTTACGTACATTTGTCTGTTTTCAAAAATAGATTTATTGAGTTAACAACAACGACGCAATGAATAGCGAAAAAAACCAAATAACAGTCTACGGCACGAGGAAAGAACAAGAGCAGTGACTCAAAAAAGATAAACCGAAAAAACTACTATTCGAAGTAAAACCATCGTTGAAAGTAATAAAGTGAATCAGTAGAAACTGGTTTTTCCTTTATCATCAAGTCTTTTTCTGGTCTTGTGTTTTTTTTTTTGCGGCGAAAATGTGTTTAAATTTTTTTATTGCCGAAGCTATGAAACACGACATCGAACTGGTTTTATATATTCATACATCAGTCAATACATAATGTAGACAAGTTTTTTTTATAGAAAACATCAACAACATTATACACACGCAATTTTTCACTCTCGAGTCAAGAGGCAACGAGCGAGCGAGCGAGTGAGTGAGTGAGAAAGACAATTTGATGTTTAAAAATAAGAAAATAAAAACCGGTTTTACACGAAATGTATAAATTCTTAGTAGTTTTTTGCTGTCGAGTCGAAACTGACTCGTGGAAAGACGATGCTGGGGACGATTTCGGGAATACTTGTTCCATTTATTTTGTTATTTCATTCTGATGCCCGCTTTTTTTCGTTTCGTAAACGAGTTTTATTGTAAGCAGGCAAATTTTACTGGGCGCCCAGTGGAGTTGAAACAACTGTTCAAGCTATTTCAAGATCATTTAAGACTTGTGAACACTGATAAAGATCTCAGCTTCTAGCTGGGTCAGCGCAAAAAGGGTGTTGATGAGCAAAATATGGAGCAGAAACTTGTTTATCTTTCTGTGTGTAGGCATCCGCATCTCCACATTATTAAATGCCTCTCGTTTCACATGCTTATCACAATAACTGGATTGAAACGCGACAACGCGCAACATAACCGGGGTTTCGCAACATTTTGTACACATTTTAAGCTGTTTTGCAATTTTTGCAAAGTGCTCCAATCAAGTGGACTTGTGCTTTCTTCACGCGTTCTCTCATTCATCCAATCTAGTTACGTTATCGACCTTCTGGGAATGTTTCAATCAGAAACATACTCAAAGTTTAAAATGAGGATAAGAGAAACGGGAACTAAAACGCGCGTTCACGAGTTGAAGATAAATTGCATCAGACACAGCAAACATCGGCTGATAATAAAATTCATTTTCTTGCCATTGTACTCGACGTTTGTTGTTGAGTGGAAATGTTTGGAGTATTTTCGAGATAAGATAAGATACGTGTTGTAGGAAAGCACGCTTAAATTCGATAACGAAAGAAGAAAAAATATCGAAGTACGGCACGTTCACAGTCTGCTCGATGAACTGTGCGCGAGATTATCAGGCGGTGATGTCATCGAATACACGAGAATTAGTTCCGCAAAAAATATTTATTTTGAAAAAAAATCGAGCAAAGAGGTGACATTGTCCGGGGGCGTGAGAAATTCCGTTCTTAATCAATTTGCAACGCTCCAATAATCGATCGCATGACAAACAAATAAAAGTTCCATTTTTTTTCTGTTCATGTTGTTGTTTCTAGATTATCGATTGCAGGAAAAGCGACGAAGAGGACAAAAGATAACATGAAAATGATTAAAAACGTTCTAAAATGGGAACACGCGTCGTTAGAGTACGTCATGAAAAGTCGGAATGTCCTAAACTCGTCGTTTTTACTATAATATGAGTCCCAACGCTTTTGTGAGCCGGCTGCTTTGCATGATTCAACAAAAAGTCGTCAAGTCCACATAAAACGAAACAGAAAAACCCTTTCCTAGAGCTACGATCGATTGACGGGCGCATGTCTCTAAAAATTGGACATTCTGACTTGACCTTTCCACGCTCTTCCAACTCGATTCATCATTTACAACCGGAACAAAACTTTGCTGCTTCATTAAATACCACACGAATAGACTTTCCTTTCTTATCTTAAAATATTTAACGACAAGCTCATAAATTATTGATTTTATAACCAACACAGCCAAACTTTGGAGTTTTAATTACTTCATTTATCAAACACATTCCGTTTTTCACCTTTACTGTCATCAGTTTGCTTGCCACGTTGGGAAAGCGGCTGCAAGGGAGGCGGCTGGAGAGCGACTGCAGAGCGGGGGTAAAAGGGTTATGAATGATTCATAAATTCTAATGGGCCGTGGAATTTCAAAGCAGCTCTGATGAAGGAAAAACGTCGACGAGAAAAGTCACGTTGAGTAGAAACTGTGCACATTTTTCTAGTTATAGCCATTAAACTGTCTTGTAAGCGACTTCTCTGACTCAAGTATAAAAATCGATTTTTGTTTCGAAAACCTGTTTAAACAGTTTCCAGCGTGGAAGTTCTTTAAATGGAAATGAAAAACTTTCTACATCGCACGACATTAACGCAAATGTTGTTGAACCAAGTGATAAAATTGTGACATTCACAAAATCGAGTTTTGATGGCAGTTGACGACTGTTTGCTTTGACGAAGGATTTTGTTTTCCGAATCGATTTTTGAAAACAATTGGCGCTAAACAGCTCAGCCCTTTTTTTTACATTGTGGCCTTGCGCATCTAGCATTTGCAAATCAGATAATGTCAAAAGAAAGTCCCGACTTAGAATTGTTTACAAGAAAATTAGCTTGTTCAACGCCTGTCTGTGTGTATTTGCGAAGTTTCTGAGTCATGGCGCAGGTGAAACTTTGGAACTGACGATAAAACGACATTATTATTGAGAAAAGTTTGTTCATCAGTTTGAATGCAGCCACTTTGTTATCTCAGGTTAAAGTTTGTGTGCCAGCAAAGCTGTTCAATTTATTGAAGTTCATGTTTTGCATCGCAACTTTAATATGAATGAAACTGATGCTTTTTATTTCTTGTTGTCAATGGCATCACAAATGTGCGATTCATTGATGAAAACGCGTGACGCACTTGGACAGTATCTGTGCCTCAAGCTGCTCAGTATCAAGATCGAACGCTCCAACAAAACATCTTTCTTTGTTCAATCTGTTAAACGTTCACCCACGACAAGACTTTTGTCGTCAAATGAAAGCAAAAATAATTATAGATTATTTATTCACAGTGTCACGACAACTACGACCGTATAAAAACTAACTTCGAAGGTCGCATTTTTTACGTTACAACTTTGAAATGTTTACAAAAAAAAAACTTTTGTTTAGTGAATTAGTTTTCCATTCAAAACCGATTTCTCAATTAAACCGTGGCATGCCAAATCACTGTTCGTCTGTGTTTGCTGTGAGAAAACTTTGAGCGTTGAAAACCATGACTACAGACGCCCAGTTTTCACTCCAAGATAATGAATTGCTTTCAGACGAGTCATCACAATCAAAGAAAATAAAAAGTTATGTAAAAAATTATTTGCTAGCGACTCGATGTAAGAAGTGAAGCTTTTCAAGGTCAATTTTTACAACGATAGAGCTCTTCATAACTAGCATGTAATGAAGTAGTTAAAACAGACATCTAACAGCAAAGATCAATGTAAAGTGCTGACGATAGAGATCGTGGTTCAAATGAAGTTTAAAGCAGTGCCTTCAGATGTTTCTCAAACATTGGTTAGGTTGAGCGTTTCTAGTCCGCTTGAAAATCACGTGGTTTTGCACAAACCCACATACCGGAGGCATTAAAACATAAATTTTCGACGTTTATTCTCATAAAATGTAGATAATTTAATATAATTTATGAGTAACTCGCAAGTTCAACTACGATATAATCTTTCATCATAAATCATGTTAAGCTCCTTTGATGAAGCACGACTTGCGCTTCCACAGACTGTATGTTGCATATTGAAAACTTCCTAATGAGCTTCAGGTAGCCGTAATTAAACCTCGTCATGCGCTTAGATCTTAACTCAAGCTTACCTATGACCCATGGATTCATTGATTCCACCAGCTCCACCACGTGGCTGGTACGACATTGAGTGTGGTGGCAATGTTTGATGGGGCGGCCCGGTGCCTCTCGCACCAGATAAATCGGATTGAGGCTGCTGAGAGGAAGCCTGTTGGCCAGAGCCAACCTGAACTGACCGGATTGCTGCTTCCATTTCATTCCGACGATGTCATCATCTTTTTTCTTTTTTCTTTACAAAATGATTTTTAAATTTTCACTTTTTCCTCTCAAACCTCGATTTTCTTCATTCACTGAGATTATCGGCAACAACTATTTTGCAGCGTTTTCCTCAAAACTCAAATTGCGACGCAAAACTTGAGTTTTTCCTTTTTGCTTCTCGATCAAACAAAAAAAGAAACAAAAACTTTTTAACAACTTTTAAACTTCTTCAATCAACACATTTTTTCATCTTTTTCCACACTTCTCAATCAGTGAAATCGATATATTTAATATTTTGCTGAACAATCTCGAGATATTCTTTCTGCTGCCTATTTACACTTAATTACTTTCGTGTAGTAATTTTTTTTTTGTTGAATTTTCTGATTTTTTAACTTTAATATCACATTAATTTTATTTTATATACACAAGACCAGTTTAATTTAGTTTTTTTTCTCTTTTTTAGAAGCTTCTGCTTTTATACAACTCTTATAAAACGAGAACTAATAATTAAACATTCATTCACTTGTTTAATTATGTTTCAATGGATTCTGGAAGAAATAAGGGAAACACATAAGCAACGTCAATAAAACACTCGAAATATTCACGTCATCGCGCTTCGCAGTCGTGAAAATTAAAATTCCTGGCGGAAAATCGAACCACATTTCAGCATTGCACCGGGTTTAAATATCCGCTCTTCTTTAAAGTTTCATAAATTTCCCTTCCGCCGTAGATCCATTGATTTTCTTCATTTATTTTCCGTGCCGCTAGATTTTTTTTGCACATAGAAATTAGTGACGTTCACCTACCCTGAGCGCCCAAACATCGGAACCCATAAATTTGCTCTTAAACGCATATATTTCCCTGAATTTCATTTTCGACATGTACGAGCCAGAAAAACGAACCGAAATGTATAAAATAAATCACATAGAGTCGGCCATTTTGTATTTTTCTCTCATGACGTACATAAGCCGCTATGTACAATTTTTTATGTCTTCTTTTTATATATGGTTTCGAAAAAATTTCTTTATTGAAGATGCTTCTTCTTACTTCTTGCTTCAATTTTCATGAGCGTCGAGGAAGTTTCTAGCTTTTCTGATAGATTAATTTCCCCAGCATTAATTTTTTGCAATTAAATTTAGGTTCGGTCGAAGGAGACCGTGTTCGAGACATGTGGCAAGCAGGCGAGAAGGCGGACGGCTTTGTGGTACATTATCAACGGTAATTCGGACATAAAATAGCGCAAATTTAATGGAATTACTGCTTGCGACTGGAGACGCGAACTTTAAATGCACTCGAAAGCGCAGGCTTTATGTTTTAATCCACAAATTCTCGTCACAAACGCTCGCTGACCGATTTTCACCTTTTTCCACAAAAAACTCCACTCGACAAACATAATTTCCAGGAATTTAATCCACCAAGCTTTGTCACAATGCCATTTGCTTGCACACTTTATAAGAAAATCAGCGAAATTCTAGAAAACGCTGCGTTGCCAAATTTTCACTCGACTCGATTTTTTTCTTGGGCACGTTTATTCGACCCACAAAGAATTTTAAAACAAAATTTTCTAGCTTCAATAGCGAATTAAAAGTCTGTTCTCATTCTTTGCTTGCTGCTTGCGTCTTTCTCGGCTCGGAAAGCAGGCAGCGAGAGGCATTTAATTTGCAAAAAGAGGACACACCCTGGGAAAAAGAACTGAATGTCTTGGAAGCGATAGTGAAAAAGCTGGAGCTCGGTTTAGAGCACAAATTTTCTGGATTTTAATCGTTTGTGACAGCTTTAAATTCCTTGGACGGCGTCCGACGCACAGTTTTGTTTAAATTTCACTTGAACTTTCTTTTGGGCGACCAGAATAATTCCACATTACTTAATTTTCAAGGCCCAGCCTGTCCCGGATCATTTAATTGCCATTCGCACAACCCATCTGCTCGTGTTTGCAGAATTTATTTATTTATTTTTTTGCTGATTTTTTCGCTAATTTTCTTGAACTTTAGCTGCTGGTTCGAGAAGCACGTTAGCGGGTTGTGTTAAAACTTGCAACACTGCATTTTTGCTCGGCCAGTTCAGGCTCGAGGCGATTGGGCAACTTTAACGAACTTTTTTTTAGCTTTTTCAGCAATTTTCACTGCTTCGATTTTCACCAGGTTTTAATTTTTCACTAGCGATCGCGGCAATGCACGGTATTTATTTTTAACCTTTCTCGCTTCTTTCAGGGATGATTCAAGAACTCTTCCATCACTTCGAGGCTTTGAAACACTTTAAGCCAGCGAAGAGGAACGAAAAAGCTGAACATCGAGTGAGAGAAGACGACGATGAGTGGATGAAAATTTAGTTTCTGCATTTACCAGATTTACACGAAATTTACAGCGTTTAGAACAGCAGCGATTATCCTCAAATGACAGCTCGAAGTAAAAAAATCCTTTCTAATATTAATTTCTTTTTAAAATCCTTTTTAATGAGTTTTTATTTCGTTTTTCACGGAGCACTGAAAAAAGCGTGTCGACTTATAAATTTTGCCTTTGAAAAACTGAGGCTTGCGAGTGTGTGCGTGTGCTCGAGAGAGAGAGAATAAAATGTTGTTCACTCGGAGTTCGCCGAAAGCGTAACAAGAAAGAGCGAGCAATGGAGGCCAACATGGAAGAATTTTATGCTCGCGACGCGACAACTTCTCCGGATGCTTCCCTTTTCAGAAACCGCCAGAGGTCGCTTGGCGCTTGCTATTCAAGTTTTCATTTATGTATTTCCCTGCCTGTCTTCACATTGGAAATGTGTTTTTATTTCGAACAAATTCTGTTCTTCTCGATATTAATCATTCATGCTGACCTTCTGTGACCCTCTCCGTGGCGGGGGAGGTGAAATGCGAAATACTTGGTCAAAGCTGCGTTCCGATTTCGCATAAAATGTCGCAAATAAACATTTCTCGTCATTGATTAAACCCGTACAAATACTGGAACAGTAATAAGAAGATGACACGTTCTTATCACTCCCCGTCTCCAAAATGAAATTACCTTCAATGAAATCCCAAATAAATAATCGAATGACAAGAGAAATCAATTCCGGCCATTACAAGAACTTCCGTGAGCTGTAACCTGGCAAGCTGTGCGGAATCGAGGCGCATAACGTAGACATTTTCAACTATAATTCCCCATCAGCCGTAACATTTTACGACCCAGCTATCCAGACACTATCTGTGTAATGAGAATTTGCCATTAATTTTCAAGCATAACAAAGGTGATAAGAATAACTTGTTCTCAAAAATGTGTTATGCAAATTCACCAGTCTCATGTATTTCGCCAAGTCTTGAAATTTCTATAGTTTTTTCCTCTTTCTACACGTATTAATTTTATTCTTCCAATCTTCCGTCTGCTGCCGCTGCTGGTTGTGTGTATGGGTGGAAAGAAGGCGAAACGAGCGGGGTTCATTTAATATTTGATGACTTTAAAGCAGAACTTTAAAGATGCTCTGACGAAAGTTTTGGTATAATCCAATAAAATATTCTACGAGCTATCACAGCTTGGGAAAGAAGAAAGGTTGATAAATAATCCCAAAACAGACCAAGTTGAAGATTTAATGACCTGAATGGATGGGATGGAAAGAAATTTTATATTTTTAAGTGGTTTCTTTCCTTCTCGCTTTTGAGTGCCCGAGAAGAAACGCGAAATGTCAGTGCAAACAAGTCTTACAAGTTGCGGCTGCAGTGACACGATGCGAGAAAATAAAAAATGCGCATAACTGTTTTATGGATCCCGTCCCGTGGATGTATCCAGAAAGACTTGTTCGCCTTTGACGTCACTCACTAGACGACGTCTGAGCTGGCAAGTGTGCACTTTTGAAAAAAATAGCACAGAAAATGCGCGGGTTTCATAAGCTTCATAGCTTTGTCAGCTATTTATGACTTTCTCTTTAAATTTCAGAATATAAACCAAAAATGTATCCGCAGCAAAATCTGCAGGTAGATTTTTCCTTGCAAAGACCCGGTTGCAGATGGGTTCGTCTGAGCAGCGCACAGGAACAAATTGCAATCGTAAGATGAAGCGGAAAAAGAGAGAAAAACGAATAACTGAGTCGAACATAAAACTATAAAAATATGTGCCATTACGCAATTAGCACAAAAATAGTTTCACATTCCCGATTCTTTATGTACAGTGAAACGTTGTTTTTCCTCGAACTTCCCATCTCGCCTTCCCGTCGACACAAGACCGCGTTCAATTTGTTATGCAACGAGCATTGAGCGCTTAAATTATTCCTAAAGCAAGAGACATTAAGAAGAAACGGAATTACTTTTGAAGGGCACCCAAGCGATTACCATCAAAAATCTGGGGAGAAGAAAATCGATAAAGGTGTGAGGCAACCCTCGCGAAAATCGTCGCTGTGAAGTCAATCGTCGGTCCCAGTCATTAAGGTTTCGCTCTGTCTAGGTGTGTATTGAACTACTAGGGTCAATGCGCCAGAAAATGACATGTGGGTTAGCGTGTCCAGAAAGTGAC
>JPYR01000254.1:0-10614 GCA_000775305.1 Belgica antarctica
TTCAATTGCTTTTCGCATGAAGAATGAAGACTGAAAACGAGATTTTTGTAAAACTTTGCATTGACGTGAACAAGAGAAAAATGAATAAAATATTTATGAAGAAATTGTGAGAGAAATTGTTTCAAAAATTCATTTTCTTTGCAGGTTTTGACGTTCAACAATTTTTAATGCAGACTTATGATAGAATAATTGAAAGTTGCTAGCAGCAAGTAAACTTTATTAATTTCCGAGATGTCCCAAAACTTCTCCAGCAATTTCCACTTCATAATTGAGTATTAAAAAAGAAAATTTTATTTACGGCAAGCTTAAGCATGTGTTGACCTAAAATTTGTAGTTTTTTTTTACCAACGATTTTCACAGACGTCCCTTCGAATATTCAAATTTTCATCCGCCCCATGGTTTGTCATTGTGATTTCGAGATCTTCTTATGATATTAAAACCAAATCTGGTCTTTGTTCGTTAAATATTCAGATTTAAAATCTTTTTTTGATCACATAAGCCGCCGGATTTTCATTTTTCTATTGAATAGGTTCAGCTTGAATGAAATAATCAGAACCCATTGAATAGGATCAGCATATTTCGCATATCATGCAATATTTCTTTTGAAAGCGCAATTCACCCTCGCCAGCAATGATCCCACGGAACAAAATCTTGTTTTAGTATTTCTCCAGTGAATGGCTCGCCATTCTCGACATGCAATTTAATTTCCCGACCAGGTTTGGTATTCACCATGTGCAGCATTAATAATCATAAAAAAAATTCGGACAAAAATTAGTTTCCGAAGAAGCCTTTTGTGTTGTTAACCTGGCGGATATGTGGGAACGAGAATGTGCAAAAATAAAAAGTTATCGAGGTAGGGCGAAAATAAATCGAACACAAAACCAATTTGAAACCTTTTTTCGAGAGATCGAATCGGATTCAATTACGCAAAAGCATTTCTCGAGAATTTTCCGCTCAGTTGACGGAGCTTAAATCGTCATCGAGTCATGATTTCTCGAGCTCTAAATTGTGTCAATCACAAGCAATTGAAATAAACCGATTTGAGTTGGCAAATTAGGTTTGATCCGACGACAACAAGAGACTATAAAAAATAATTGTGTTTGGCTCGACCTGAGTGCTGCCCGGAGCGTTGCTGGTCGATGTTTGCCCAAGCAGGAAAATAATCCCAGAATAATTCCACCACTTAGCAGAGCTGTTCATTCGTTTTTCGAGAGAAAAGCTTTTCCTTTTAATTAATTTTTTCCACATTAATGAAAGGAAAGCGATGGAACAGAACAGAGCGTAAGAATTAAATTAAACCAACTGCTTTTCATTAATTCCATCAATTATTCGCCGTTCCTGTGGAGCCTGGGGAGCCAAAATTAACATAACAGTTAAGAAAAGCACCGCTTCTAATGAACACTCCCTCGTCGCTCGTGACCTTAATCGAGAGAAATGAAAAATTACGGAAATTCATTCTCGACGGAATGAATTCCGCCCCCACAAGCTGCCATCCTTTTTGAGAAGCGACTGACAAAAACAAAAATTACAAAATTCCATCGGGTGTGATCACTGATGAGCACCATGTGGAGACAAAAAGCGATGTCAATTCGATATGAGCTCAGCTGGAAGCAAAAAACTGGTAATTGAGATGAAAGTCAAGAGATTCCACTTTTTAGATTATTTTCAGCTCTGTGGCGGAACAAAGGCGAAAAGTCAAGACAATGGAATGAAATTCTTCCTAATGTTTTTGTCTTGGCTTCAGGGCGTTGTTAAGCAATTAAAAGTTAGGTTTCAAGATTGTTCAGGTGGTTGCTAGGTTAGGATATAAAAATCTTTAGCAAGCTAACAAAGCTTCAAGGTATGATTGCTGATCGATTTTGTGATAATTTTACAGCTGTTCAGGTGAAACTTGGGGTTAAACCATCATTTTAATGTAACATAACCTTGAAACTTTGCCCTTCCTAGGTAAATCACAGTCCCAAAACTAATTTGACCTTTCATACGCCATTGATTGAAAATCATCACCGAACCATTTCCGTTAATTAATTTAGCAGTTGATTGAATTTCGCTTTATCGATTTCAAGCGAAAGTTTATATCGTTGACATTAATTAATTTTCTGCTTCGTTTGAAGCCTGAGATGTGGGTTATGGTTCCGCAATTTTGTGTCAATCAGTTAGCTTTGAGAATTCTTGACTTTTATTCGGGTTCAACAGGCCTATAATGAATGTTTTAATGAACATCCGTCAGGCACTTTTGGCGTTTATTGGAACTTTGCTTATTTAACTCCTGTCGACAGCACGGAAACTTTCACAAACGACTGAATGCCAAACTTTGCGAATGAAAATCAAAATTTCGCCGGCTTGAAACTAGTTCTCATAATATCTGTGTTCATTCAAAGTTTCCAAAATTAGTTTTCAGCATGCACAGGTGCAGGAACAATCCAGCAACTGATTCTAGGGGTGAATTTTTCGCATCACTAATGTTTGAAGAGAAATAAATTTGATTTGAGAGCTTCATTTCGAAATCTATTTTTGATAGCGTATTATGAACAACAGCAATAATGCAATAAATTAAAACGGAAATTTCATTCAAGAAGTGCATCGAATAAGAGCGAAGCTTGTGACAATAGTTATTATTGCTTATCAACGAACATAAAGCAAGGATGAACAATAATGTCACGATGACACATTTGCAAACATAATATAATTAAGGTCTGCATCGTGGCTAAAATTTAAAGATTAATTACACATATTAGCGTGATACAATTTCTGGCAAATTAAGTTACAAAGCTAAACATTCAACCAATTAAACGTGGCAACCACAAGTATAGCTGCCTAAGTAGCCCCAATTAACATACAGCACATGTGCAAGCAAAGTTATAACGCTCCAACAGATGTGATTTTCCTGTAATTTTCATCAAATCTCAATTAAAAACAGCAGCAGTGTCGAAACTTATTTCAGAAGCACAATCTAAACTTTAGATCACAAAATTGTCAAATCCGGTGGCAACAAAAGTCCTTCAATATGGCTTTTACATGATCTTAATTTTTGAAATTATATTAAAAAGTTTCCCAAATTGATTCTGTGTGGCAAATTTATTTACAACGTTAGATGTGCCGTCAGCTACGCTATTCTCTAGAACACGCAATGAAGCGACTTTTCCTTCCACTTTTTCACTTTCCACTACGTCAATTTGCAAGAGTTTTAATTCCAATTTTTCCATCCCACTTTTCCGTCGTAAATTCAACACTTCCGGAAGATTTAATTCGTGCATGACAGAATTACGACACTTTTCTCTTTTTATGCTTGATGGGGAAGCAATAAAGATTATAAGCTTTCTTCGCTACTGCCTGGAAGAAGTTCGATACGAAACGGAAATTATGTTCATGTGTGAAAACACTCCCAGCGCGATGCTTTCAATATATTTCAATAATCAAGTTACGACTTTGTGTTTGCCGTCATATTCACGAGACGAAAGTGATCGTATCGCTGCTTAAAATTTTATTTATAAATGATAAAAATAAGCCAGTCATCTTAGACGTTCTTTGAGTACTTTCGACGATTATTTGCCGTTTTATGAAATCAGACATAATTTTTTTACAATCCACGTTATCGCCAGTTAAGAAAATTTCCTTTATTGCTTTTCTTTTTCCTTTCAATTTATCGATCCCATTATAAAGCACCCGAAAGCGATTTGAAACATTTTCAATGCAGAAGTATGTCTGCCATTCACACTTCACGTCACAATTGTTGAGACGTCTCAGGAAGCAAATCACGAGAAGCTGTTTAAAATGCTTGAAACCCAATCGATTTGATTCTTTTTCAAAGCACCTGTGCGTAACCTTCGTGATTCACAAATTCTTGAAGATCGATCAAAATTTTATTCGTTTTCCGTATTTTTTATTGCTTTTATAAATTTCCTTCAATCAAAATGCGTAACAACTCGAGTTTCAATATATTTTTTTCAGGATTAATTTCCCATATCTCGGCACAAATTCTCAAGAAATGGTTTCATTAAGCAGCCCAACTCAAGCCTAACTCAAGCCCAACTCGAGGTTTCTCGACCCTGCTTCAACGGATGCAGAAAATAATTCGAAAGTTGCTGGAAACTTTTCATCGAACGGATAATTGAATTTTTACCCTGCCTAAGGCGCGATAAAGGAAAAGAAACTTGAGAAGTCTTTAAAAGCTGATCCGGGCGCAGTAAATTGTCCGCATGATTTTCCCAAAGTGACAGCTTTTATTTGATAAGTGGTGATTCATTCGTGATGACGAATAAAAAATATTTTCGCATCCACAGAAAGAGATAACGCTGAACAAAGTACTGGTGCGAGATGAAATTTATTGAAATAATTCATCAACGAAACATGGCGAGCGCTTTATGAACAAGCATAAAAGCTTATGAGATGTGTTTAACGTCGAATCTTTCTTGAATGGCAATATTTTCGCTTGTGTCTTAAGTTTTTCTTCCTTCTCATAAGCCCAGTTTTTACTCATAGCACACATGTGCCTGGCATTTCTGCCTCGAATATGTTTAAGATAAAAATGCTTACGAAAGGGCAATTTTTCCCAGCCATTAATCAAACACAACGGGAAGTAATTTGATGAAAGTGCTTACCGCGAATTTGCAAGCGAATGAAATTAAAATTAAAAGCCTAAAATATTAAAGAAATAAATTGCAATTGGTTTAAATTTCATGAACACCGTAATTGATAAGCCGCATAACGTGTACCTGCATATTTAATGCAACAATTCATCTACTTGGTATGCACGACCCGATGGAATCGCATTAATTGCACACCGAATTTATTTGACTTCTCGTCGCACATCGAACAAACGTTTCCGGGTGTGGTAGAGTTAGAAACTTATCTCGAGTAGGATTTGAGCATGATTTATTCACAGTTCGCAACAATATTTCACTTCAACTACCTTTGGGACTTGCGTGGTTGCACCAGCTGGCCTGAAAAATGGCATTCGACTACTTGGCCAAATGATTCCACGATCTATTTCGATTCAAGAAACTGTTTGCTCTGAAGGCAGGCAATACAAAATACATAATACGACTGCAACCGAATGAAAGATACTTCGCTATACTACGTGACGCTATTATTCCGAAGCTTGTCGAAAGCTCAAAATTTATGGAAAACACAAGCCACGCTGCAGTTTGAGAATGAGATATGAATAACAAACTCCTAACCAGTATCGAGCTGTAACATAGAAAGCTGCCGTTGTCGGTCGGGGAACAATCGCAAGAGACGTCAGCTAATATTGATTTGACGTTTGATTAATGCAGATATGCTTTGAAAATCGGCGAATTTTTGAATGACTGTTCGTAGAATGCTGTTTGAAGACTTTGTCAATCAAAAAAGTAGCTTGCGCTGCTGCTAGTCAGCATACGGAACAACATTTTGTGTCTATTTTCCAATGTTTTTCACATCATAATGAAATCAATATGGAAATATTTTCAAATTTTGTTTGCTGACTAAGTTAATTGAATGCAAAACAACATAGTTCAACAACTATCAGCATCAAAAGACATGTAAATACAATGTTGAAACCTCAAAACTGATTTTGTCGACAACTTTAAACTAATTTAAGTTTACAACCTCATAAAAGAAGCTTCCTAATGCCTCCCACTCCACTTTCCATGTTTTCTTTAGAATTATTTTCCTAATAGTTCCAGGTGGTTTACGAACAATTCTTGTTTAATTCACGAACCCACAGAATTTAATCAAAAGAAATCCTTTCATCTAGAAAGCAACAAAGATTTTCATGTTTTTGTTGAAGAAAATTTATTCAAGAAGTACAAGAGGGAAACGCTTGTAACAACGCAGCAACAAAAGTAGCAAAAATATATTAATTTTTAAGAATTTTGCTTCCTGGAGCTGAAGCTCTAAACATTTTTATTAAAATTGTTCCAGCGTAAAAATGTGTACACAGAAAGAAGCTTTACGGCAACTGTGAAAAGACTGCCGGTGGAAATAATTCAAATGATTAATGGATTGCGATGTTTTGCAGAGAAAAGTCGGCAGAATGACTGCGTTGCTTTTTTGATGGACACTGTGACGGTAGAGAAAATTAGAACGAACGCCCACAACCCCTGAAAGTGACTCGATTATTTCGTTTCGTTTCCACCATGATCATCCACTTTCATTGTTATGATCACAAACGTAATAAAAGCTGAATCGCTGGAAATGGGAAATTATAGCGACAGTAAAAACTTATTTCAATCCTTCTTCTATTTCGAACGTTATCTTCAGAATGGGAGATTGAGTTGAATCTCTTTTGACAGCGAAACTCGCAATTTCTGTCAGATTTCACGTCAAATCTGAGTTTAAAACAACTTTTACGGCATTCCGCGCCATAACAACGGCTGACAAGCACGGTAAAATCCAATTTCAAGCGCTTTGCGACTCGTTTGGCCCGGTTGTCCTTGTTACTACACTTCAATACTCTCACTCTTGAGTGAAACCATGAATTTTGCTGTTAAGTTGAAGAAATAAATCAAAAAAGAGATTTTTACGGCGTTTCAACAAAAGAAACAATGAAATGAAGTAACGACCGAGTAAAAGTTGAATCTCGAGTCTCGTAAACAACATTTTGCACATATTTTCGTTTGACATAAAGTCTCAGAACACAAAAAGCTTAAAAGGGAACAAAATCGTTGTTGATGTTCACTTGAAGCAGCACATTACATTCCGTCTTTGTTTTCTTTTTGGTAAATTGCGTCAATTTAGGGCGAAAGTACTGAAGGCACAAGGTCTTGCTTGTGTTTATCCTTTGCTACCTTACGTGCTTGCTTTGTTTTCGTAAAAAATTGCCAAAATCATCGTAAGCAAACAAAATTGAATTCTCTTTCAATCGTTTCTGACGCATTTCTCTCAATCATTCCTAGTGTATGAATTCCATAACAAAGTACACAATTAGAAGAAATTCTTCGGCACTGATTGGGGTTGGAATTAAATTTATTATTCCATTCTTTTGCGAAGTAATTGAATTAAAAACTCTGAAATTCATCGTAAGCACAGATTAGATGAATATCCGCTCATCAAATATTTTATGCAAATACATGAATAAATTAGTTTAATGAAACCCCTTGTAGTCGAATTTCCTTGTGAGCACTGTCAATGGGGCCGTCCATAGATTTTGGTAGCTATTAAAAATTAACAAGTGGAACAAATAATTTTAATGAAAAACAAAGGAAAATTGATGTTACGCAAGATGTGAGCTATGATCATGCAAATTTTAGCATTTGAAAATTACAAACTCAAATTCTAACCGTAAACAATGAGTTTTCAGAGTTGTGGATTTGTTCGCGTTTAGTTTTCACATTAAAACACCGTTAATGTGCTGTAATTAGGTCAACAAGTTCAAAATCTTAATGTTTTTTTTATATAAAACTGTTTAATAGTTCAATAAAACTGGAGTGGTGGCAACTCTCTGACCCAACAACGCCCTGATACTTAACTTAAAGATGCTATCGGCAATGACATCATAAAGAATTAATTATAATGGTTTAGCTGATCATAAAATTTACGTCGTAAATCTACTGTGGATAAGAAAAAGTTTTTCTTGCGATAAGTCAAAGCTTTAATTTAATTTTGGTTTTCTCGAAGATTCATTCGCCTCGTCGTTTCTTTTCTGTTCCATTTGCGTTCATTTTATTTCTGTCGTTTCAAGGAAGATCTAATTTCATAAAAAGCTTTCTTTACTTTGCTAAATAGAATGGTCTCGGAAAAGTGATGACCGCCCCAACGATTTTTTTTCCACTTTTCATCAAGAAATTGTTTATTTAATTACATTCCTTTACATTCGAAACTAAAGCCCCTCAAAGATTCTTCTGACAGAGGAATCCTGAATCGTAATAGCTTCGTTTACATCTTTTACGACAACTCCAGAGTTGATAAAAAGCATCTCGACTCTTTTAAACGTAGATTACCTCGAATATTATGAGCAATCAGAGTCGCTTTTACCTTTAAATCTGACTTGAGATAAGAGACTCGGGTCGCCTCGGGTTAAACGCAGTCAAATCTGAAAAGCTCGGATTTAATCTGTAGAATGCTGTCTCTATCTCGAAATGTTTATCGTGCTTGATTAAATGGAAATGATGTTTGGGTTCTGGAATGGCACAAAAAAGCGGAGAAATCAAGAGGCAAAAACACGCTTAAAGATTCACTTAAATACGAGATTATTTTCGACTCGTCATTAAAATTTGTTCATCTCCAGGGGGAAAAATGTTCAAAGAATCAAATCATTATTCCAAAATTCAGATAACAAAGACAAAGTTAAGAGCGTTTTTTAATGAAATCCAGAGTTTTCATCCCAAAGCGATGTAAACGGAGATAACTTTACAGCAAAGTTTGTGTGTTATTCTCGAGAAACATTCTCCAATTATTTATTTCCGTTTCATTTGTTATCGTTTTAATTGAGTTCATGATACATCCGACAGTTATGTTAGATTCAAATCTCGTTTTATTGAAGTCAAATGTGAACAAATTATTGTGAAATATTTTACGTGACTCGTTTAAAATCGTTTTTAAATCCTGGCGCTGATTTAATCTTGTGCTAATGTGACATCATTTGAACACTCACGACTTTCATAAACTCTCAGAGTATTTTAATTAATAACTTTGTCTAACTCATTTCGATTTCGTCGTACCTCAAATCAGTCAAAGAGATAAGCGGGAGCTTTTTGCTGTTACACATGTTACGACACATTTATCTCGAAAGCTAATAAATTTACTTGCAAGGGTGTCCTTTGTTCTCACAGCGCGTCGGAAATGCTGGGCACGGAACATGACGAGTAATGAGGTGAAATTTCTCTGACAAACTTTTCTTGTGCACACGCAATATCCGCAAAAAGGATCACAAAGGGATCATATGTCTAGCAAAAAGTCTGTCGTAATAAACTTGAGTCGATACATTCTCAAAATATGTTTTATTCCTTTGTTCATGAATAATTCATTCCGTGACTTGGTTTTTCAGAAGAACAGCAAGCCGGCAGCAACGACGAGAGAATAATGGATCGATCGCTATTAATTATGTGGAGCGTAGTCAAATTTTGATAAATTAGCATCAGACAATGACTCTAATTTTTCACTCTCCGTCATCAGGAAGGCATTAAGAAAATGCTTAACAAGTGAAGTTGCAAAATATGCTGATGTTGGGACAAAGCAATGGTTAAGGCTTAGTTCTATGGCAATTTAAACTTCCAAAGACTTCCAAAGCTTCTGAAATGAATCAAAAAAACTTTTCACTGAAACTTTATCTGAAAACATCCACAAAATCCAATATCCAAAGTTTAAAAAGTTTCCATACGTTTCAATTCAGACTTCAATAAATCCCAACTTCTATCACCAGACTTTCCCATGTGCCCTACACCCACGCCACCCCAAATTTCCTTCCATCTCAATGAACGATAAAATTCTATTTTGCTATCGGTGGAATATGTTTTCGTCAGAAGAAGCGAACAAAATAAATCGCTTTCTTTTGACTTTTATGAATGTCACACTTGTGCATTGGAGTCTCGTTGTTATTGAAAATCAAGAACAAGAAAGGTCGCACAAAGCAATTTTTCATTCCAACTTTAAATGGCGAAGAAAAGAACATGAAATTTAACAAATTATTCTTGTCAACCCATTCGACTCGAATGGCGGAGAATGTTTAATGGAGTTTCTCAGAAGTGACAATTTGACTCTCTAAAATGATTAATGGGTTGTAAAAGTTCTTTTATGTCAGTCCAAAAGGCCTCCAATACGAACTGGATGATTTTATGCTTTTGGCTAAAGACATTTTCAATAGAAGTGCGCTTAACGGAACAGACATTAATCATGAAAATCACAAAGCAATATTTAAATGTTATCCATTAAAGCTGTCGCATTAATTACGCGATGACATTCATTTTCAATGAAACTACAACAATCTTGAAGCTACAAATTTTCAGTTTTGTGGGTCTTTTGGGAAATTGTGTTCACTGGGATTTTAAACTTCAAGAAAAAGTTTATTTGAAAGACTTTGTGGTTGGATCTAGCACGTTCGTGTTGACGTTGAGTAGAAAATGTGTGAGCTGTGTTCAAAGTGTCTAAAATGTGATCAAAATGTTCAAAGTGGCTTTACAATGTAAACTAATTGAACAAATGCTTCAAAACTGAGGGTAGAAAAATGTTAACTAGCCCAGCAAAGTTTAAGAGTTTCTTTAACAAAACCAAGTACACCTTCCAGTCTCACCCGCCCCGCTGAAAGTGCTGGCAGGAAGGAAAAGCATAAATTGTCTGCCTTTCAAGATCTTCCATCTTCGGAAATATGCTTTCGTTTCTTCAACTCGTAAATATCTTCTTTCCCTTGACATGCGGTGCTGACAAAATGAAGCTTAGTATCTCATTCAGACATAAAACATGTTCAACACAATGTTACGCTAGAGAACAAACCCGATTTTAAACATATTAGGGAATGTGTTTTTGAGTCGACATTTTAGTCGTCTTACTCTCTAAGAAAGCAAGTCGCAGATGTGGCATGTGTCGGGGTAATCTCAGCGTATACCAAGAACAGCATCAGCTTTAAAATGCCGAAAAGCATTTATAAAGCGATTTGCTGTTTGTAATTATTCGAGCTTCATTGTGATGTTGGTTGCC